>WYDI02015449.1:2178-16914 GCA_009867235.2 Psittacus erithacus
CCCTTTCTTACAATATTACTACTAAGAAAACTGCTGCTTTAGGACACACTGAAATTGGAACTTTAATTCATGTCCCTATGGATCTTGGGAAAAAGCCAATGCAAGCCTTGAACTTTATCATGATAAACTTCTGGCACCCACTAATCACAAGATTGTATCTTCACATAAGATAAGGAGATTTTTGGCATGGGAATGAACGTATACACCTAGCTGTTTGCAAAGGCTTGCAACCTGGCAGCCTTTCAGTAAGGTTTCACTCACATAGCTGTTACTGTATACTCTCCAGCTATGGCTGGGAAGTTGATAATCCTTAAGATATGAGGAGAGTTTTGATTTCTGACACAGCATTCCTGAGATAAATGCAGGATCAGAGAGATGCTTTGAAATTCCCAGAGATACCTCTCTAGTAAACTGCTACATGGGAGCAACTTTTAACAAAGTGTCTTTAAAAGGGGGGGTGGGGGGAGTTAACTCACAGAACTTGTGTTTGCCATCAAACAATAAAATATAAACCAGACACAGAAAATGAGAGCATCCCAAAGCCTGTTTTTCCAAACTTTCCTTAGTTTTTTTGTCAACCTCACAGATAGGCACTACTACTTCCAACTCTATTACAGTTTCTTGTAACTGTTTTTCTTTCCCTAGTACAATTCCTTCCCACTGCTGTTACTATGTATCATTTCACAGCATAAACTTGCACATTAAACAGAATCACACTATATAAAGATACAGTCACCTTCAGGTGGTCATAAAACTTCCCTGCCTATATATAATTTTAAATATATTTCATATACATACTTTTTGATTGATATATTAGCTAGTTAGCAACATGTCTTATCAATACTTAGCAATGTATTTACCATAGACACAAGACTGTGCATGTCACTACTAGACGATAATTGAGCAGAGGTAGGACTTCTACATCTGTAAGTACACTTTTGTCTACCTGACATGCCCACAAAAGCAAGCAAGTGAAAAATTAAGTCACCTAGAAACACAGAGCCGCTGACATACGGAGGTCACATGCAACTGCTGAAGGACAAAATATTTTATACTAGTTCATGACCTTTTCCTCACATATTCAGCCCCACCCGCTAAACACAAAAAGTCATAGGAAACTAATACCCACAAGTTATCACTGTGGACAGTCCACACAGCTACATAAACCAGCACAACGTCTCTTGACCTCTGCTCTTCCATTCATGAGCATGCTGCCATCTACTGCTTCAATCCATGCACCCCTTTTTCCCCTCTGCAGGTATTCCTTTAGCAGACTGGCTTCTTTTCAGTATGCTAACATAGAAATTAGGCCTCAAGGTTAAGTGAGAGAATGCTAAGAGCTGTGGGGAGAGGACAGAAGAGTCCATCTAGGACAGTCCAGCACTAGAAAAGTAGAAAAGCAAAACAGCAAGCAGCTCAACTTCTCAGTCACTTGCTTTAAAAAACACACTGCAATTTTGTTATTTGAGTGACTTTGTAACTAGACAGAAAAAAGAACACAGAAGTGTAAGTGACTGAAGGGCTGCTGCCAATGCCCAGTATTTCACTGCTCCACGTTATCAAATTAAATTGCAGCTTCCTCTGGTAAGTTTTATAGGCATCATCTACCTATGTCAGGTATGAGGAATGCAAGCACCAAATGACTTCCTGCCTAGTTAACTTGTTTTACACCAGCTCAAATAAGATTTGCACAGGCAGCACAAACCTTCAGTTTTAGCAATAGCTAAAAAATAATTCCTAAATGCAACAGGTACTTCTGCAATAGATGTCCAGACAAATGCTATTCTGTGGTTCAAATCTCTACCACTCTGCAATGAACAATAAGAATTTCCTGAGGAAAAACATCAGTCACAAACCGAAGCTTTGTGCTATTTCACATCAGCTACCCACTTGCTGTAAAAATCAATGAGAGGCCTCAACAGGGAAGTGCTAAAAGCACTTGGGAAGCAGCAGGGAGAGAGGTACAAGGAGTTCTTAATACAATGCCCCTCTTCTCCCAATTTTCCCCCTCTGCCTCCATCCTCCTACTGCTCCCAAAACAAGTCCTCCTGTTTAGCATCATATGCGAAACACAGTACTTACTTTGAGTCAAGAGTAAGGGGGCTAAACGCTAGCATACCCCATCTGTGTCTAATCTAGCCAGACAACTCACACCACCTCTTCCCCCAGAAGTGATACGGCAATCTGAGTTGCGAACACATGCTGTGACAGCTGCATCCACCCCCTGGAAGAGCTGTACTTCTTTCCTGGGTCAGCTGAGTTTGCCAGTTTGAGCAAGGCAGCCATACACTGCAAAGACATCAGAGGCAGAGGTAGTTCACGAATAAGCAAAGGATCAGACACTGGCACAGTAAGAGATCCACTGCCAGAGAGAGATCTGGATATGACTAAGGCTTTCTAGAGGCAGGAATGCACGTGTTATGGGATTCTGTCTTTCATCCTCTGTTTTCTTTGTTGGTTTTGGGAATCTCGGAGAGGTACAAGTCAGTAAACATCGTAAAATACAATGCTGTCTACTATTCTTGGGAAAAGACAAGGAGATAATGAGATTAAGATGTAGGAGGGACATAAATTATTAGGAAAAAGGGACTTCAATCTAAAAGGAAAACAAAAAAGAAACAAAGCAGCTCCTTTTTAAATGCACCACAGCATTTGAGAGAGGCAGATACTTATGAAACAAAATTTTAACAGCTATTATAACGACAAAGCAAATTAACAGCTTAGGGATATACTCATTGAATTAAGCCTGAAAGATTTAAAGTAGACTTTTAGCACCAGACGGCAGAACACAGATGCATTTTCATAAATAAATATGGGAATATTCTATAGGTAGAAGGACACCTAGATGTGTACTCAATTGGTTTTGATCCATCTGTAACTATTATTAAACCAGTATTCTTTGCAGGCCTTTAGTAACAGAAACCAGACACACCTTTGTGATCAATATACAAGCTAATCTACACATTATTACTTCAAGTTATTTAGTGTCCACTTTATTTCCCAAGTCCCTTAAAACTGACTGCGTATGCATAGTACTCCAGCACCCATCTGCAAGTGCTGCAGTCAGGAACAGCAGAACAAGAAAGACAAAAGAACAGGTTACACCCTTAATCTTTACTTTTACTCTTGCAGTTATTTCTATGCAATTTATTGGCCCCTATTCCCATATCACTTCTGAGCTCTAACATGCATATGGACAGGAGAGTTTACTCGATAAAGAGGTGCTGGGTTCAAAACCTCAAAGAATAACCCAACCATCAGTCATTTTTCATTTCCCCAGTAGCATAACGTAGCATCCTCTTTATGTTAAGTACTAGATGACTGTACATGAGATCTGATTCTTTTTCTGTTCCTTACAGATCTCTTAAGCAAAATAAAATAACCCAGAAGTTACATTACCTGTCAAAGGAATGGAACTGTACAGGCTGCTCAGCAGCTCCATCACCAAGAACTCCAAGGAAGGCTGGCGGCAGAAAAGCAGAATCCACTGCAGCCCCATCAGCTGGTGTGCTTACCAAGCTTCTCAAGATATCCTTTACATTGACATTTTTTGCAGCTGGCGCAGAAGCTGCAGACTTACTATCCTCCGCTCCAGTCCCACTTCTGCCCTCCTGAGATTTATTTACTTCTAATGAGAGCGTGCATAGTACTTCACTGATTGCATCTGGACCTGCACTGACATTCGGAGGTCCTGCTTCAGCAACACTGCTGGAACTGTTTGCTTGTCCTGAAGCTGGTTCCTCCCCAAGACCAGAATCCCTTCTTTGTGCGGATGCTGTACTTTCTGAATCTTCAGTGCAGTCTGAAGTACCAAGAGCAACAGATGGGTTTTCCACATCTGTTCATACCGAAAACAGAAAACACATTTTAAGTCCATTATTAGCAGAACTGCATTCAACACATGGCTCCCCGAGAAGTAACACCAATAGGTGACAAGTGAAATAACAGCTGTATTTCCTCTTATCTACTCTTATCTAGATTTAATATTATCTCTAACTATTTCATAGGAAATTTAAAACCAAAATATTTCCTTTGAATTTCTAAGAAGCCTGAAAAGTTGTAACACTAAAAACAGAGAATGGAATAGAAGTCATTGACTCAAAAGTCAAATAATGAAAATTAATTCACTGACCTAAAGAAGAATAGGAGAAAGAAGTCTCTCAGTGGAAACAAAAACCTGCCAGTCTATGCATATGCATACTTAACACAAAACAGTAATGTTTCTGCAACAAACATTCATGAATACTTCACTACTTCAGCAAGATTAACTAGGTCCACACAGCAAAATCAACCTATAGATCAGGTTCTTCTCACATCAAAGATACACACAAATACTAAGGCAAATTAAATACTATTAATGTTGCTTATTTAAATGGTTATAACACACGTTTTTATACGGTTTCACATGGGCTTCTACAGAATTTTAAGATGCATATGCCACATTATTTCATTTGGCCAAATATTTAACAGTTCACCTGTAGCAGGAGTTTCATTATTTTCATTCCCTGATTCCTTGAATGACTGGCTATCGTTTGGTCGTCTTTCATTCTGGGGTTCCAGTATATCTCTGTATTTTGAAACCATGAGCACAGAAATAAAATATACAACAGCCAAAGCCAAAAACTGAGCCTGTTTACTATCCTCCTGTAAATAAAATAAAATAAAAAAATAAAAAAAAGACACACACAGATTTTTCCATTACAATTTCAGCAGCATGTTTATTTTTCTGTAAAGTATGCCCAGTGCTACCATAAACAGACTGAGAGTAACCTGATATGTCAACAATGGAAGAACAATATTCTCTAGTCACAGCTTGTCTCGCCTATAAAACTGGGGAATACAGCAATTGTATACAAGTGGCACTAATCCTTTCATTTTTCACTTCTAAATATGACAACTTTGACTAAGATCATGCATTTTGACTACATGCTTAGAATTAGAGCAGGGACTAGGTCCCCTTTATTTATTTACAGATGCTTCCCCTATTACATTTCCTCAAATGTGCCAACATATTAACAGCATTTGCTGCAAAGTGCAACCATGCAAGCGTATTCAACAAAACTAAGAGCATTTATTAACTGTTACATATTAATAAAGGAAGTGGTACAAATTATAGAACCAGCATTAAGTTTTACTTCATCATCAGATTGTCCAGAATGGATGTACTGTACTATGTACAACTTAAAGAAGAACTGGCAAATATGCATTTGCATTTCAGCTGTAACTTTAAGAGATTTTTAAGAAAATCTTCAAAATAAACATTAACATGAACTATGCCAGGTCCCTCCCCAGACCCCTCAGTCACCCCTCTTGAAATAAAGAGCCACATGCCAGCTCTGACTAGACATTATGATTTATCCTAAGCCTGTCCCTTTTGGTGGTCAATAGAAGAAGTGCTTTGTACACAACGGATCACAGGAGAACAGAAAAGTTGACTCCTCAGCAACCACTCTGTGTTCAGGGGTTTTATCCCCCATTTAGATAAAGGCTCAGGTAGCATTCAATTTTTCCCTCTGAGTAGTTCAAGAAACTAAGTTAAAATACAAAGTTCATTTTATCATGATTGTAGAGCCTATTGAAGGCCTACATTCCATGAAGAGTTCTTTAATAAGCTACAGTGGAAGAAGTTTGTGAGTTCTTTATTAAGAAAAAGGTAACACAGTTGGATCCTATCTTTTATGTTGAAAAAAAAAACCAAACCTATATACCCCAGCTTGATGCAAACCCTTAACTTTTGTAAAACAAGAGAGAAACAGGAGGCTAGTAACAGGTTAGCATCAGGCAAACACAGTGTGAAATTGTTAGAAGTTTCCTATGACAGTAAGGATTCTAAAGAATTTTCCTGCTAGATAAATTTTTGCAAGACAGTTTTCAACTGTGCTTAATAAAGTTGTGAATTTTAACTATCCCTCCCCTATTTTTCCTGCTATCTTTGTAGAAGTCCTTCAAATAAAGTTTAGATACTACTCAAAGGACTACTACTGGTGGTTAAGTGGAACCCACCTATGTTTCTCCTACACAGGTCCAAATTACACCAATCACAATTCTATGTGCTGAACACAATGTAAGAAACTGCATACAAACCAAACATAAAATATTTAGATGCAAGCATGAGCAGAGCTCAGAAAAAAAAATATTCCAAAATGCATCTTTTAAAGTCTACTTTTACTCTACAGCTCAGTAGCCAAAAAGCAGAGTTACTGCATCACTTTATTTGTGAAACAGAAACCCAGTGGATTAGAAAAGCAAAAAGCGCAGAGCTTGTATGCATATTGGGTTATTTTAAAGAATAAATGGTACACAAAACCAGCTTGATTTTGAAGACTGCATCGTTAGGATTATTTTGGTTGCCACCAGTATGGAAGATTCACTTCCTGTTAATGTTTAGCATACTATATACTGAAGTAGGTGTCAAAAAAAACTTAGTTCAATCAATAGTTAAAGATAAAAATGAAAGATTCTTCACTATTCTGGATAGACCAAAAGTCACTGTGCAAATCATTACACTTGCTAAATAGCCCAATTATTGTAAAGTAAGTTCTGGTGTCCAAGCCTGTGGTCACAAATGACTCATAGCCATTATAGCTGCTGCATCTGCATACAGCAGGTGTGGTTTTTAAACAATCAATCTCAATTTCCTCAATATCAGCTATAAAGCTGCTGACAAAGGACAAAGATATTTTTAGCCAATTCAAGAACAAAAAACCATACACATATTTACACAATCTGGTTCCTCTGAGGGGGAGTAAAGGAATTAAATGACCTCTAATTTCTAATTAGCTAGAAAGATATTAATCTCGCAAAACCTGTACATAAACACCTTTATGATACCTAGTATATGTGAACAGTTTGCCTATATACAGCATGTGAAAGTATATATTTGTACTAAAACTAACACAGTTAATATACAATACAAAGAATTTCAGAGAACCAGCTCTTAGGAACAACCAAAGAGCCTCATCAGCAGGCAGCCATTTTCACCTCTCCCTCTTTCCTTTCCAGTCACAAATGCTACAACAGCTGCTGAGTATTACAAGTTCCTAACTACTGTGAGCAGTATTCAGCTCTTGTAAATTAAATTTAGCCAAACTACATAACCCAGAGCAAGTGTCCAGCCAACAAATACATGCAGAAATCAAGCTACAAAGAAAACAACATTATTTTTAACTTACTATGTCTCTGAACACTACTGCTCGAAGACGATTAATATCCATATCCTGCAGAAGTCTGTCATGGTCTCGTATTGGAGAAATACCCCCAGTCACAATGTCCACTGGACTCTATTAAAAACCAAAAGCAATCGTTTCAGATTCTGGTTTTAAAAGCACTCTACCAAGAATCATTAAGCGCATACAGTTGCTCACAGTACATCATACTGTTACAACACCAGCACAAAGATCAGATATGCATTTCATCCTTAAATGAAAAGAAAAATCTGGCAAATTCTTGAGGCAGATTTATTTCACTGTGGAAGGTTAAATACGTGAGCATTAAATTCATATCTTGGAACATCCACTTCAGGATTTCCAGTGTTCCCACCCTTCAGCTATACAAAAGTGTCAGTGGAACAGATATAAATTTAAAATCTTATGCCTCTGTAGAGAATAGTAATTATTGACTTCTGAGGTCCTGAATGGGGTCGTATACTTGCCTTTGCTGAAGAATTTGCTGTTCCTACAAAGCCCTGCACTGTTTTTTGGTTCTTCACAATGTCTCCGATAGGCTTTATCTGTGCACGCTGCTGACACTCCAAACAATTTCTTACTGCTACTGCACACACTTGAAGGGAAAAGAAATGTTAAGAATTACTCTGGAAAATAGTATTGTCTATATCCCTTACTGAGAAGTATAATACATTTCTGTTTATCACTTAAAAAGTTTGAGCACATCAATAAAATGATATTTTGCTTCCATAAATTTTAAATAGTCACAAAAGATTGCTCGAAATTCTTTAATAATTTATATCTAACAATACTAAACTATTAGAACATGTATGCTGTATATCTAATGGATACTTCAAAGTGAGTAAGTTAGCATCCCACACTGAAATTTTACCATGCATACAACCATGGGGCGGGCAGAGTGAAGACAGCTCCATTTCACAGACTAACAAGGAAGACAAGTGATACAGTAGTGAAACAAATGATAATGTTTGCTTCATAATGGTCTGTTACTCTAGGACTAAATGTTGTGAAGTTACATGACTTATTTTTTAGCTTCACAATTGCACCTGTTTCATCTTCTAATATTATTTATTTTCAAAGGAAAAAAGAACTACCCCACCTCTATACCTGTTTGCATCCCATAAATCTTGCTCTACCTGCACAAAGTTTTAATTGCCTAGAAAGGGAGAGGAAGGCTAGTTACTGTTGAGGCTCTGAGCTGCTCTGGCACTCATGCAAATTAAAAATTCTTCGTTACAGAAAGTTTTACAGCATGCAACTAGCACGAATAATCTCCTCCTGTATTAACTAACTGAACCCAGTTATGGTGTTGTATGTTCTCGTTTGTGGAATAGTCATTAATTTTTTAGGTGATAACCACTTCCTTTCAATCCAATTTGATCGAAAGTATTATAATGCTGGATACAGCTACTGCCCATTTGAACCCTACTCTTCAGAAATTTACATCTCTAGTTTTCACCATACCTTCATCTAATGGCCTCAAGATCTAAACTCCTTTTCTACATACTATAAGGGTTCGTGATTCTGTATATGGTACAGGATTTCTTTTTCTTGAAGCTGCTATATCCTCAGCCTTGACTATTTGAGGAACTTTGGCGGAAAAAATATCTTCATGGATAATACGAAAACATGCATCCACACAGTCAGGCTACACAAACTTAATAATTTCTTTTATTTAAACTTTTTAAAGAGGAAAAGAACACCATGTGTATTCATTACAGAAAAACAAACAATATTTAAAGATTCCAATGCTTCTTTGGCTACATTTAATCCCAATTTAACAAAAAAAGGGGTCAAAGCTAACAACTATTAACTATTTTGTAAAAGCAAGTTTCTATGCTCATTAAGTCATTTTATTTGCTTACCCAGACGAAGACACTGGCGCAGAACTCCTCCAGATGACATATTTTTCTCAGACTCAATGTCAGTGAAACCAAGAGAGCTTGCAAAAATCAGTACATCCACAAGGTTGATTAATCTCTGGAGAAATGTTAAAGATGCTTCTACTGAAAGTCCCTGAGTTGGCTCAATATTCTCCAATTCATGCTAGGCAGAGAAAAATGGAAAGTGACATTTACTTCTTCACAAAGGTGATATTTCTACAACTTAAATGAAGAAAAATGTATGCTGCAAGTCCATTTTCAGTCACAAGCAAAAGCAGAAATTAGCTGTATTCTAGGAACCATCATTAGTATTGGGATTTAATCCCATTCCAGATCACTGTGGGATAATGAAGCCAGGCAACTTTTTTTATGTCTTCAGGCAAAGAGGGCAGGTACTCTATTTATCTTAGAGAAAGCATGGAGGAAAAGGGAAGAAAGAGATGCTGTGGAAATATCCCACACTGTTTCCAAAAAGACAGATATAATAGTTAATACATTGCACAAAGAAAGGCATCCTCCCACATGAGATATATTTTAAAATAAACAGAAATTTCTTACAGTAGCAGATGTGGCAGCAGAAAGCAGTGGCAATATACCACCACAAGCCATGATCATGTTGTCCATCAATTGAGAGATGAAGTGAATTGTGTTGTGCACAAATATGACATTGTCACTGCTATTCACAAAGTCCATCACAGTTTTTGTAGAATGGCTGTCCAAAATAAACATTCAGAATTCAGCTTTATTTTTGCGGTATTTTAGCATCATTATGCTTTCATAAACTAAAACCAGACAGTTTAGCAGTGAGGCAGCAAATAATGCATGACTGCAAGGGTCAACTGATAAATCTTAATCAAAAACTAAAACCACCTTTCCTTTCTGTTCTTAAACCTCTCTAGATTATAGCTTGCTAAAAACATCAAGATGTGTGTTAATCATCATTTGGATAAAGATATCAGGCAATACAGTAGTTTCCTGGAAGTGTGAATTAGATTTGAACTTAAATCTTTGAAAAAATAAAGCAAATACTAAGGGACTCTCAAAGAAATTAAACTCAACAAAACACAAAAGCTTAAATCCTCTTAAATATGGAAATTATTTTTAAAACAGAAAATAAATTAAAAATACATTTTAGCTATATCTGATGATGCTCTGAGAGGTTAATTTAATCACGTCCTACATACTAAAATCAGACAAAAATTCACCTCAATTTAATTTTTTTAATCACTTAAATACTCTAATTCTTCAGTCCTACACTCCTTTTTATCAGATCAGTACAGCTACGTGGTTCAATTTAAATCTGATATTCACTACTACAAGATAATAATAGACACCACTCAAAGTTATTCAATCTTAGCATTACAAGGCAGAATTAACACTGTTTTCAAAGTTTCTTGTTGAATCACCAACTATAAAAGCAGCAACACAGCATGTGCAAATAAGTAATAAATACTACTTGGAATTTTATTTTTTTTTTAAGTCTATATTTAGGTAATAAAAGATGAAGATCCTTACATACATCAGAAACATGAAAATCTTGTTCCAATAAAAATCAACAGCAAGGCTGCCATTGATCTAAATGTAGTCAGGATTTCAGTCAAAATATGTCTGTGAAGAGTCATCAAGAAAAAAAAAAATCTGAAAATATTTGGGTATAGGTCACAAAATAAGTTGGTCTACTGAATACAAAGTAAAATACCAGATCTGCAAAATTCAAAGAGTAACTCTGAGGCAGTTTCAACATAATCTCAAGTTGACTATAATTGCAATTCCAGTCTAGATCATGTCATATAAAGCACAGCAATTTACCTTCTCCACATCTGTATATCTGTTTCTATGGAAAACAGTAAGTCTGTGAGCAAGCGCTGATGCATCAGTGACCACTTAAATTCAGGAATACGGAACATGGTTGACCTGGAGTCTCTTCTCTGACCATCTGACATAGCAGCTAGTTCTTGTCCTGAAGAATCTTGATGCCTTAAGGTCTGGATACACAGTTTGCCAACAAAAAGAGAAAAAAGAAACCCCACCACACTTTGGTTATTAGTTTCTATAGCATACACCAAAATGCATTTAATACACTTGAGATTTTAGATATTCATTAAGTTTAGACTGTGTATATGGTTATAAATAAATCTAAAACTATTACACAAATGCTATTTACTGGATATGCCAAACCTACAAACTAGTCTACAGCTGCACTACCACACCTGTCAGTCTAGGCATACACAAGCAGCAACCCAACCTTACCACAGGGGAAGTATATGTTGCCGTAGACAGTGGTTTTCCTCCTTTAAGGAAGAATGGTGCAGACTGAAGAGCATCCATTAGCAGGTATCGCTGCAGAAGGGAAGTACTCAGACACATGACTCTTTAACCATGAAAAATCAAGTTAGAAATTAAAGACTAGCACAGTGAGGCACTGCAGCATGCAACAGCCCAGTTTTAAATAACACTTGCATAGAAAAGTTAGGCTGATGCGATGGAGTGACAATACTTCAAATTTTATAGTACCCAATATATCTACATATTGTGTACCTGCAGAGTAGCTAATGTAAAAAATATTTTCACAAGTTCCATCTTAGGATGATGACATGAGGATATGAAAGATATGAGGATATGAAAGAAATGTGGTGCTATTTTTTTTTCTGCAAAAGCAATGCTTACTCCTCAAAAATTGTAAGAGTTGAGAATATAAGAGACCAGATTGAAAAGAGTAAAGGCTGAGTAAAGAAGCAGAAAAAATTCTAAATAAAAAACCTTTCTGAATGTTTCCTTCAATTCTTCAAACTTAAGAACAGAAATGCAAACACAGATGAAGCATCCATCTAGCCAAATACTCAGTCTCCATCAGCATCCATAAGTGGATGCACAAAGAATAAAATCTCAGAGACTTCTCAGTACACAAAGAAGTGTAAAAACCACTCACTATTTTAATCAAGGGTTGAAAAAATTCTTTAGATAACTCACAAAATCCAAACACATTAAATTCCCCCACATGTGTGGGGGTTTTGTTTGTTTGCTTTTTCATAAGAACTTCCTTTAATTTTTAAGGTAGACAGAAGAAGGACAGGTAAATTTACCTCGGGTATGGATCTGGGCAGCTGAGGCGCTTCTAGACGTGTGTTAGCTTTCAGTTCCAGTCTTTCTGTATCTGACGCAACGCTAGAAACATCCAGCTTCGCAATTCTTTTGTCAGAGGCTCCAGCAGGCTCTGGCACATGTGCATTTGCATTTTCTTCAGCTGTTTTAGTTTCACGAAAAAGAACCTTTTCTTCCCCCAGCTTCTTTTTCGCTTGTGATATCGGTTGAGCCGTTACTTCTTGGACTGCAGAACTCTCTGTGTCCGGTGAAGAAGTCAGTTCTTGTTTTGGCCCATCCACAACTTCTGTATCTTCAGATTTTACAAGCACAGATTCAGGTTGCCTCTCTATTGCTATTTCCTGCTTTATCTCTTCACTTTCATTAGAGCTACATTCCTTGTTCATTTCTGCAAACTCTTCTGAAGGTAAAGGCATACCACTTTCCTCTTTCAAATCAACAAAGTCATCCTCATCTTCCATCTCTACTGTTGATTTTTCCAGTCTTTCTGGACCTTCAGGAGTTTCTCCTTCCAAAGTAGTTGGCATTGATAAAGAAGCAGCAGTGACAGCTACTGTTTCTTCCACAAACTCATCAGCTTTGTTCAGAGAATCTTCAATTGCTTCAGCTATTCCAGTACTGATTTCCAAAACACTGGGTTTTATTGCTTCTGGTTCCGGAGAAAATTCCGTACAAGGCACTGCTTTCAAATCCTGTGTAGTCTCCCTGTCTTCCCTCTCTAACTCCTCCCTGTGATTAGACACCAAATGAGTTTGCTGGTCATCATTTGATGAAGCATTTGTCTCTTTTTTTCCAGTACTGCAACCCATGTCATCATCAATAATGCAGGAAGGAGCAGCAGCATCTTCTTTTAACTCCAAACACTGCTGCTTTCCATTGTTTTCAGCTTCTTTGCTAACTCCAGAGATTGTTCTAATTGGAGTTGAAGAAAGTATTCCATTCTCTTCACCTCCTTTCCCTTGGTATGCCTTGTACATTTGAGAAAGACTCTCTTTGTGCATTTCAAATGTTACCTAAAAGAACAGAGTTGAAAGTATGTTAAAAATTACATATTAATGACCGTTTTATCTAATAATAAAAAAAAGTTGCTCAAATCAAAGCTGTACTGCAGATTTATAGTGGATATTGTCCACATGATTAAAAAAAAAAATATTTCACATTGGAGATCACTTCAACTGGGAGAAAATTTTTCTGAAGTGTATCTGCTACTCCTGGCCAAAAGAAAGAAATGGGGGGCAAGGGGAGGGTGCGTGGAAATAAAACCAGAGCCAAAAAAATTCTAGACTGATCCTAAGGACAGGAAATTAAATGTTTACTAGAAGTACTCAGAGTTTTAAAGACTACTTTTAAAAAGAAAAATGAAAATGTTTAAAGTTTAGTTGGAACTAGATGATCTTAAGGTCATTTCCAACCCTAATCATTCTATGGTTCTACAACTTATAGTTAATACTTGCATAATTTCCTAGGCCAATTGCAGTCATCTGTAATTAGAGTTACCTGTGCTACCTGCATTCAGGTAATTGCATGGGACGTAAGTAAAAGTGCAACAGCATAACAACCCGAAAATTACTAAAATTTGAGATAGCTCACAATCTCAATTTTCCTGTGACAAGTAGCAAGGGCACTTACTATAGCTGGGCTTTCACATCATTTTAGCATGCTAAGTATGCTCAACAAACCATAAACAAACTTCTGAGAAGCTTACATTACAAAAATACAACCTCAAAAAGTCAAAGCAGTGTAACAAAGCCAAAATTCTAAGGATCTCCAAATGATACCTAAAACTCTCCAGAGAACTCTTTCTCTGGTGGATGCTATTCACCCAGTCTAAAAGGCACATGAGAACAACCACACAATCTGATTAAAGTGAGAAGACCTCCCGATACATGAGCTAAAAAAAAAAAAAAAAAAAAGAATATTATTGTTCTTAGGTATATTAAAAAAAATCCAGCTAGGAAAATTCTTTATACACATACTGATAAAACTAATTTGCCTAAATAAATATCTGCATGTTGAAAGAAAATCTCACTAGACTAACTGACATTTTTATTACACTGTCATTCAATTTAGTTTATCTATACCTTTCTATTTAGGATTTAGATTTATCTTTTATATCAGAAGTGTTTATTTATCTGTAAGCTTAGTTCTCAACATTTTCCTAAAATGTAAAAAATAAGCCCCTCAGCTGCAGTTTAACTATTTCCTTTATCATAAATATTTTCCATAGACAAAGAGCAGTACATTTTACTTAATATGAATGCACATTTTCTTACTCTCTTACATACTAAACTCTTCCATTTGGATCTCACCTAAAAAATCCATGTACATGGTATTCAAAGGGACAATTAGTCAGTAGGAATATTTTCTCTTAAGACAATACATACAAGTAAAAAACTAATTTGGCAAGTTACGAAGGTTCTAGAAAGTCTCCCTGTGCTAGTTCAAATTAGTTATGTACAAACAAAAAAGTGTGAATGGTTACATATGACTGAAAGGACATCAGACTGTCACAATGGATTTATAAAATATTTGATTACAGGGTATTACAAAATGGGGGGGGAGGGAAA
>WYDI02015451.1:0-113705 GCA_009867235.2 Psittacus erithacus
GTTGGGGCTGTTCAGCCTGGAGAAGAGAAGGCTGCGTGGAGACCTCATAGCAGCCTTCCAGTATCTGAAGTGGGCCTACAAGGATGCTGGGGAGGGACTCTTCATTAGGGACTGTAGTGATAGGACAAGGGGTAAAACTTAAACAGGGGAAGTTTAGATTGGATCTAAGGAGGAAGTTTTTTAGTGTAAGGGTGGTGAGGCACTGGAATGTGTTGCCCAAGGAAGTTGTGAATCCTCCATTCCTGGTGGTGTTCAAGGCCAGGTTGGCCAGAGCCTTGGGTGGCATGGTTTAGTGTGAGGTGTCCCTGCCCATGGCAGGGGTTTGGAACTTGATGATCTTAAGGTCCTTTCCAACCCTATTCTATGAGTCTATGTATCCTGAGCACAGGGTGCACAGTTGGCTTGTTTGGAGTATGCTATAAAAACAATGGTCACAGGAATGCATTTCATTTTTGCCCAAGTAGGTGATTGCTTGAGATCCTTTCCAGCTCTTTGTTTCTCTGTTTTCTGAAGTACATTTTTTTTTTTTATAAGACATAAACCTCATTTGTATTGTCATGATTTTACGTATTATTTTCATTTTGATTTTTGTGGCTGTTTTTTATGAATGCTAGTGATATGAACAAGTAAAATCTTAGATGTAGGTAGAATTTGTGACTAGAAATCAAGGAAATAAATAAATAAATAGAGCAGTAATACCTGTTGCTTTAGCCAGGGCACATTCAGGTAAAAGACATACAGTCTCATACAAAAGGCCACTAAAGGTATAAAACAAAAGAAATATTTGATTTCAGATGAAATATAAGCAACACAACTGCCACTGATGACAGTGGGGTAGAATAATTCACCTTCAGAAATTTTCCATGCTAAAAATGATTGCATAAAGTATTTACAGATTATAATAATTCAAAACAAGTGGGCGGATTATGTTTTTTGGGTATTTTGTTTCCCAAGTGGCTTTATTTTCTCTTCAGAAGTGAGTAAAGAGCATGAAATTTGCTATGAACTTCAAAAATCCATTTCTGTTGTTGCTTTATCTTGGTTGGTTGGTTTGCTGGCTCTGCATGAGAGAAGAATTCTCATCCCCTGCCCTCACCACCCAGTGCTGATGCTGGGACATCTTTGTTGAGAAGCTGTAATTCTTCCTCTGTTTTGAAGTTGGGAAGGCTTTTCTGTATTCTCATTCCAGGTAAAGACAATGATGTGCTAAACAATACAACACTTGACAAGAGGTAAAACTGGGATGTTTTTCTTAGCAAGTCTGTCAGGGTGGAAACAAGTTAGGTTTTTCAGACTCTTCTAAGGGATGGTGCTGCTGTGTCTCTGCTAGTGTCTTTTTATCTTCAAAGGCTGTTTTAAACAATGACAAAAAGTGGTCTGGGGGTTTGTAAGGCACATGCAACGTGTAGAATTCTGACTTCAGAGTGGTGTTTTGTTTGTTTCTTTTTCCACTTGTATAATAGCATAAATTTGTTGAAACTGTGAATGTCTGGGCAACATAGAAGCGGACTTGTGCAGAAAAAAAGAGAGGGGAAGTCAAACTAAACCAAGCTGAATTAAGGACTCCTTTTAAGACTGTGCATTTAGTTTGCAGCTGCTAACTATGTAGAAAGCTTACTGTTGTTGCACCCACCTTGCATTTCATATGGTTGACTCCTCTAATGTTAATAGTACCCTTCCTCTTAAATTTCAGTGTGTCAAAGGGATCATCATTATTACATCTTCATATTAATCATAACTGTAGTTTTGTACTTTATATAGGCATACACAACTGCTTTAGTGTAACACTTGCCATCCACAAAAATAATTTTTCTGTCCCAGTAGTAGTTGTTGCTCCTAAAATATCTCTTCAGCTTGGGTATAAATTTCTTTAAACTAATAAGGAAATAGCTACTTTATTTTTCAATATAAAGACAGGTTTTTATCACAATTACGTAGCATTGCAAGGGTGATTGCAGTCGTAATTTCCTTCCGTAAGTTACAGTTAGAGATCTCTTGTGATTGCTCACTCTTTGTAGATCTGAATTATGTACCATTCTGCCAGTCTAGCTATTTCCATATGAATATCTAAACTCTTTAGAATAATATCCAAAGCATGGTAGGCTGCATTGTTGTGCTGTTTAATAAGCACTTCTGCTGCTTCTCACAGCAATGCTATAGGCTGGTTTTCTGTTTTTTGCAGATCACTGCCATTGTTTGCTGAGTGCCCAAATGGGAGCACTTTTTGTGATCTAGTGCTTTTGCTGGTATAATACTGATTCAGAAAAACAGCCCGCTTTGAGAGGAACATTAATTAGGTGCAAAGAAGGCGTTATTCTTTGCTTCCAGGGCAGGGGGAAGTACAGAAAATAAATTCTCTCCTATTTGTGCAGTGTTTTATGGTTGTCAGCTGTCTGTTGCCGAAGAACCCCAATGGAGTTAAATGCTTGTGACACCTTGCCCAGTCCAGGTATAGTAAAAACCTGTTATGGAACACGCTCTGTGACAACCTATGCTAGTTTATATTAGCTTAACCAATCACTTTTTCCTGTGCTTGGCAAAATTTGTTAAATTAATTCAGTTGCAATTAGCAGATTTATGGGAAAGTACCTTGTTATCCTTTAATTGGAGAGCATAAAACTACAAACTGAATCTGCTGGTTCTATTTGTGTAATAGGCAATCTATCTACGACAAGGTTTGATCGATGGAGTCGTATGATGCCCTTGCCTTGTTTTATATTGGCTGTCAGCTCTTAACTGGGACTGAAGTATCTGGGTAACAAAAATTGATATAATGACTTAATGCGCCTTATTCTCTTTGAGCTACATCAGTATAGAGCACTTCTGAGAGAAAAATGTCTGGAAAATATCAGGGAGTCATTTATCAACCTGTTTTCATTAGCATACTGCCTAGCACTGGCAAGGATTTGAATAAAAAAAAAAAAAAGCAGGATGGTACAATTTATTTCAGGTCTCATATTTCTTGGATGAAAGGAGACTTCTAATAAATGGAAAATGTAGAAAGATGCATTTCTTGCTGACTTTTCCTGAATAAAAGCTGTGCAAAAACATATCTTGTGTTTGATTGATAATAGCATAAGAAGCATATATGTATGAAGATAAGCAGAAAATTAGCAACAGCATCTCCTTTACTATGTCTTGTTAATTTATTTGCGGTATACCGCAGAATAAACCCCATGTCTTATATCTGCATATATGAAAATTTGTGTGTGGGAGATATAGGGGTTGTCAGCATAGGGGGCTTTACAGAAACTTAAGATCTGATCTCCTTAAAGATAAAGCTGTTAAGCTATTCAAGAGTCTGCTGAAAGTGAAATAGGTACAGATCAAAATGTTTGTGTAGTGTGCAAAATGTGTGCACTGTATCAAGTCATTTGTCCTACCAGAAGAGGTAATAATAAGTGAAAAGCAGTTGTGTGCAAGCAAGTCCTTTTTTGCATGAAATTTTTATGCATCAGTCAGACTGCATACAGTGTGCCTAATGTATAAAGTAAATTGGTGCATAAATCAGATTATGAGCAGCATGTAGGCAAGTATGCATTTGCGCACAGGAGTCAAATCCAGGCATGGGAAACTCCCATTTTAACCTCTAGTGTGAGGATCAGGTGGCAGTTGCATGCTTAATTTTCTAATAATAAAAAATGAAAATAAAATAAAAAGTGTTCCCCCATCCCTGATGAAACGTGAATGCAATGGAATACAGAAAGGTCCTGAAAATAAAGAACTTGTGGACATGCAGAGCATTTTCTTGTGACCCTTTCTATAGCTTCTAATTATGTCAAGGGTTTGGAATGCCAGTCAATACAAAGTGATTTATGATTGGTATAAGCAATTGCACATGGCTTCACATTGATCAGTATGAAGATTCCCTGACATAAGTTATTATCTATGACAGATACTTGTCTAACTGCTAATTGAATTGCACATTTTTCCATCACTATTATCAAACTACCACCAAATATAGACCATAACTTTGTTGCTCTTTGCATGTGAAAATAAAACTATGATGAACAGCAAGTGTCAGTGTATAGGTTGTTTGACAGTAACCACTATTTATCGATGCAACTTGTGCTTGCTATAAGATGACAATATCGCCCAGTGTTGCCATGACAATCAAAATGAGTGTTGGGTCCATGGTATTTTCTATATCTTGGTAGAAAATATATTAAATCTAAATTATCTACTGCCTGTTACCCTGTAAACAATCTCCAGAAGTGCAGTGCTGGTGTTCTAGTAAGGGAGGCTTTGTAGTATACAGGCACTTGTCCTTTTACTCCTTATTTTATTTTTTACTTTTTTTTTTTTTTTTAGTCCTTCTGAGTAAATGGCCTAAAAGCAGTAGTATTGCAGTATTTCTATGCAGTGGGCTTTTATGTCCCCAGAAGCTTTTGGTTAAAATTAAAACTTGTTTGGTGTCCACTTGCTCAAATACTTGTTGGAGTTGCCATTTACTTCAGCATTTATGAACGTTAACCACAATGTTAAAACCTATCTTACTCTGCATACTGCTTAATTTACCCTGATCCTTTAACTTACCTACCTGTTGGAGGTTTCCTTAATGAATCATGAGATCTTTGAATAGGAGATACTCAGTGCTGAGCATTGCAAAACCTTGTATTTGGTGCTTGTAGATTCTTGTACTTCATACTTCTTTCTGTACTTTAACTGTTGTCTTTTCTCTGATCTATAGTAACCCCAAAGGACTGTTTTGGTTTTTATCTACATCACCACGCTGCTTGAGAATAGCAGGGTCCATTATACAGTATGTCTGAACCTGTTCAGTAATTCCATTTTCTTGTAAAACTACATAATATCTCAAACAAGAAACTATACAACTATGCACCCCTTCCAGGATAAGTCTGTGTGATACCCATGTTTGTTGGTGAGTGAACTGTGCAGAACCTGGCAGAGCTGCAGTAAAAAGATTTGCAGAACACCGCAGAAGACTATCCCTAAGAAACAATAGATCTGCTTTGGACTGTAATCTGTAGAGTCCTAGTCTTTCTCTACTCTCTCACTCCCAGCCCTTTTGGCCTTGGATTAACGTGGGGAAAACCCTGAAAAAAATAGAAATGTTGGGAAATCTAATGTTTTGTACATAATGTTTTCAGTAAATTCTCGATCGTTGGAATTCTTCAAATTTGGTTTGGTAGAGACTTTCAGATATTTTCAGTGTTGAATAATGTCTTATGCTTAGTAATTATTTTCTCTCAGTTTTCAAGGTTGCCACAGCCTTCAGGAAGTGTTACCAAGTTCTGAAACTCTCCTCACCACCCTGTTTTAACCAAATTTGTCAGTCATGAGCAGGATGAAGCAGCAAATCAAATGCATTGAATGTAACATTTCAGTCACTTTGCATCCAATTGCACTACTCTATAAACAATCTTTTTTTTTTCTCTTTAAATATATGATTTCCATTAAATAAGCAAGTGCAAAATCTGTGTATCCATAGTTTCACATTCCTTTTTTAAATTTTTAATTAAAAAACTTATTACAAATTTCTAGATAATGTGACAGTGCATACAAGAGACAAAGACTTTTTGAATGTCTCAGAATAGTAGCAATTAGAATCCCAGTTTTTGTGTATGTGGTATTTTCACACATATACAGCTAATTAAACGAGGAAGACTAGCCTTTAATTTACAGCAAAAGATATCCGTGTGTGTGTTCCGAGAGGAAGTCAGCATGATGTGCTTTGTAGGTCATCTGGTACATAAGTGTTCAACTATGTAGTGTGCATAATGTGTTTCATTAGAATAATTTCCTGTTGTAAAATTCTTAAGCAAACAAACTAACCAAAAAAAAAAAAACCTAACCACAAAACCACACCAAAAACTTTTTTGAAATTATTTTTCGGTGTCACTTTGTGTTCTCATAAGGTCAGCTTTTTATTTTTTTTTTTTTTTTTAACTGCAGTATGTTGTTAAAAACTTCTGGTAGATCACAGGCCACAGTTTTTTCTCCTGACTAGTTGTCGTGGTTTAAGGCCTGCCACACAGCCCACTCACTGCCCCCCCCTTCCTCCTTTGGCTCCCAGAGGGATGGGGAAGAGAATCGAAAGAATACAACTCCCACAGGTTGAGATAAGAACAGTCTATTAACTAAGGTATAACACAGGACACTAGTAGTGTCCGAATGGTATGCTCAAAATTCATGTAATTTGTATGAAGTTTATGGAGTGCATAAAGATGGGACAAAATGCAAGAGACATACGTAGAACAATTGCTGTTCAGATTTAATGAAGCACTTCCTACCTGAGATTTTCTGAGTGCTTTTTTAGAGTGATGGATTAAGCTTTCAGACTGAACCTACCAGGTAGTGGAAATTATTGCCCTGTTTTTGATGTATACCGAACAGACTGAGGTATTGAAAAGCTGATACTAGAAATAAAAGAGCTGGGGTATAGGTCAGAGGCACTGACTTTGGGTTAGGTATCAGTCAGTGAAGTACCATTTATTGTCATGCTTTTTCTGGTTTTATACATGAACTTTTGTGCACAGTTCCAGAAAGTTGAGACACAGATCTATTGTATTAAATGTGTTTTTTAGTTCATGTGTGTCTCTGCTTATGTTTGTGTTAAACACATGTATTGTTCAAAAAAGAAACTATGAAACCCCCTTGTTTTTAAAAATGGAAATTTACGGGGAGAAGGAACTTTTGTTTTAACCATTCCTTGTATGTTCTGTACTAAGCATTGCAGAGAGAGTGTTTTGAGGGCTTACTGGGTGGATGAGGCCTTTCTCCCTCCAAAACAGGACTGATGTAAGCTGAAACACCTGGGAAAATATATCCTTTCAAATAAAGACTATCTGTGATTTTGAAATGAATAAAAGGAACCATTTTTATTCATTCTCAACAGTACACAAACTGGGGACAAAGGAAACCCTTTGCTAGTATAATATTCCTTTTAGATACCTGCAGCGAAGTCAGTATAACATCCTTTCATTGTTTCCCCTTTTCTAATTAAGTTACTGTTGATCTCCAAATGCAAATAGCTTAAGAACTGCTTTGAATTCTGACTCTTGATTCCAATCAAGACACTTTTCTGTTTTCTTTGCAAGTGGAAGAGAACACGTCTGTGATCTCTTTTCGCACTCCTCCCTGCACCCCCCCACTCCTCACGTTTTTCTGTCTTTCATCTTTTTAACAGAGGAAATCATCCTCTTTGCTAAAAGATGTGCAGGCTGGATATAGCACCATGTGAGGCTGTGCTCATTGTGATCAAGGTATGGGGATCGTTGAGTGTATGGTTTCTGAAAGCAAAAATTTCATTGGAATTCCTTCTTCTCTCCACCACCCTCCCTGTTCCAATGCAGTCTCTGTTGGCGCATGTAAAAGCATTTACTGCATTTTTAATCAAAGATTTTCAGTCACTTTCTGTTTCTTTGGCTCAACTTCTCTTTTTCTTTTGTACATCTCTACAACTGAATGCCGTGGGAGAGCTGAGAAATCTCTGTGACTATAGAATTGCTAAATTACTAAGATGAAAATGGTCAAGTATGATTCAAATCTTGGTTGTATACTGGATGATGAAGCAAAATGCTCAGGTATTTTAAAGATGGGCTTTGTGGAATTTGTGAATTCGTGTGTGTTTGGTGCATTGTAATCTTGACGCCTAAATCAACAAGAAGCATGTAGCCTATCAATGCTAGCTAGTACAGATGGTCAAGGTTGATTCAAAAGCCATAACCTTAGTTCTTTGTGCACATTCATCTTTAAGAAAAGAGAAGGGACATAGTTTGTTAGTTTGCTGATCCTTCAGGTATATTTGAAAAGGAATTGTGAGTGCATTGAGTATAAAATGGAAGAACCTTTAGTCCTCTTACAGGGTGAAGAAAAGTAATGAGGGTTGGGATAGCAGACAGGATATCCTAGGACAAAGCTGGTTGAAAGAACATCTTAACCTTAGGTTTGAGAAAACATTGATTGCATGTACTATTGGAATTGAAAACCGGGAACAAGAAAGAGTCACATGACATTAAAAAGATACTAGTTGCGTAGAGTTTATCTTGATAATGGAGCTGTTTTGAATA
Source organism: Psittacus erithacus (assembly GCA_009867235.2). Classification (NCBI taxonomy): domain Eukaryota; kingdom Metazoa; phylum Chordata; class Aves; order Psittaciformes; family Psittacidae; genus Psittacus; species Psittacus erithacus. The sequence continues at coordinate 8,034 of WYDI02015451.1, forward strand.
TTTTCAATTAATAACCATACTTTTAGCTCAGCAGTGTAACAGGACATACAACGATGTTTCACTGTGAAACTAAACAGCTTGCATTAAAAGACTTGTACCATAAAGGCATTCAAACTGAAACTTGTTCTTTATTTATTAAGGCATCTCACTTGTTAGTGTCTAGATATGTAAACTGTGTAGTTCACTTTGCAAATCTTCGAAGTGTTTTGATAAAGCATCTGATAAATGGCATGGTAGAATTTCCAGTGCTGTGCTGCTCAACAGTTTCTGAAAACGCATGGGTAGGGTGGGGGCTATTGGAATTGTGAAATGAAAATTAGTGGTTTAGCAATTACTGTAAATACCTCAATTTTTTATTTTTTTTTTTTTCCCCCACTTTTCTTTTTTGTCAGACTTCACCTGCAAAAAATCTCTTATCTTCCTGGAAAACATATACACACTAGCAAGAGTGTAAACACATCATTACACTTTCATGACAGATAAGCTTGCTCTGTTGGAGTGTAAATTCATTTTTCTTTAGGTGACCTTTAAATAGTATTGTGCTATTGATGGGATTTAAATAAATAATTTTGTCAAAACAAAATATAGTGTTGAGGATTGCTGGGTTTTTTGGGTCTTTTTTTTTTATTTTCTTTTTTTTTAATCTCTTAACCAGTTCTTTAGACTATCAAGGAATAATGGTTTTCCATGTGTTATACTCTATGAAAAAGTACTCTAAAATTCAATTAACTAGCCTAAAAACCCACCAACTTTCTCTGTTGTTGTTAGTACATAGTTTTATTTAGAAAAATGTTGAAACAGCAGGATGACATACAGCGTTACTACAATTAGTGACTTAATGCCTTTTCTGCATTCACATTGTAAAACAACAGTGTCCCAGGTGTGAGAAGGTTAAAATGAGAAGTACCCAGTAGTTATGAAGCAGCAATAATGAGTTTCCTTCTACTTACTGTGGATTTGTGTGATATACAACTTGCAATTAAGCATGGCTTGGTGATTCAGTGATTAATGTATATACGACTCCTAAAGGAGCAGCACAGGCCTCCCGTCACATCCTTCATGATGTTTACAGCTGGGTACCTATTAACAGGAAGATGGAAAGGGCCATTTACAATTCAGTAACCTTTATGACAGTGAACTCTTTAATCAGCATTTTATTTCCTTTGTAACACTTTAGTCATCTACAAATGTCAGAATAAAATAGGGCTATGAAATATTTAGGATCGGCGTGTGGAAATTGACTTCCTTGATTTAAGCTGCTGTGTCTTTTCATTTTGTTGTTTTGGGAGCTTTTACTTTTATTGAAAGATAATTTATAACTAAATGCTCCCAGTAGTCACTGGCATTAGGGCTGGAGAAATTACAGAAATCCATGTTCTTGTTCTGTAAAATGTTGATAGTTGCTGTGTTGGGTAATAATTTATTCAAATAAAAACATTAGCTGTGGCGTTCACTTTTCAGAGTAGTGTTTCAGTACAAATAGGGTAGACGTGGTGAGTTTTTGACAAAATATCCCAACCTACTCATAGAAGTAATTAAGTATAAAGTATATCCTAAAATAATTTGTCATTTAAGTGTACCTGTGTGGATAAAATGTGTATAGTGTTTTATTATTTTCTTAAAGCTATCTTGAAGTTCTCCCAACTTCCACAGTGATGGTCATGTGCTTTGTGTGATGACAACCATCTATCTTCAGCACCGGGAAGAAGTATTGTCCCTGCCTCTGTGAACTGCAATGGAAATACAAATCCTTCTACACAAGTATTTTTGTTCATACGTATGTATGCAGTTTAGGTTATAAATTGGGGTTTATCAAAGTCCTTTCCTAATATTTAATCCTTGATATCTAGAATATTTTAAGTCAAAGTATGGCTCAAACATTTTCCCATTGGTAATGTATCAATTATAGAATTGTCAAGCTGGAAGGGGTTTCCTGTGTCCTGAAGGGGACAGCTTTATCCTCTTGGGGATATTGGGAACCTTTGACCTAGTCTTGAACTGTATTTAAAAAATTGCGGTGCTGCTTGTGCTTGCAGCGCTCAGCCCAGCATGGTTTTAGTTCAGTTGCCTGCTGCTGTTGTAAAATACTGGCCCAGGTGACTGGAACTGTGCTTTCAGGGTTATTTGTAATTTCATATCACAGCTGCAGATTGGTAACAGTAAAGGTAACTTCCCATTTTGCAGGAGTTAATGAGGTTTAATGCATTCGGGAGATGAAGGTTTTGTCTGGTGCTTTGTGAGTAGGAGCTATGTCCTGGCCAAAGTTATGTGCTTTATCTCTGTATAGGTAGTGATTTTGTGCATTGTGGTTAATTTTTAAAAAATGAAAGGGAAAAGCATTCTTAAAAATATCAGAGACCTGAAAGGCTTACAAGGACAATGCTGAGTACACCTTTACTTTCAGACCTTTTCTTACAAGCAATGAAACACATTGTTTGGAGAAAGTATTTGATCAGAAGGTCTTGTGAGCCCCCAGCCTATTCTCAATGGTATCTATTTATCTAGAAAAAGACATTGCCTCTAATAAGAAGCCTTATCTCCCAAGTACACATTCAAACTCTAAAAAAGTTATGAAAAATATGAATGTTTGGGATTTTATTTGCTTTTCAGTTACAAACTGTTTCTGTTTCTTGGTTACCAATCTTTTTTTTTTGCCCTCTTTACATCAGAACCTGTTGAAGTTGTGTAAGTTTTTCGATGTAATTCTGAAATATGGTAATGTTCAAACCTGGTTTATGAATCTTGGTCATTACTATCCTTTCTTCACCTCAGTATATTTAGGTATCAGAGAGATTAAGCCAAAAAAGCATCTCATTGAGTTTGGAATTGTAAAGACTAAAAAAAAATGACCTTCTGTCCCCAAAGTTGTGTATTAGACACAATATCTAAGAGATGGATGTGATTGTAAAAGGTGTAAATTTGAGAGCGTACAGTAGTGAGGGTGAGGGGAAAAAGTCCCCCACAGTGTGATCTTTTTTTTTTTTTTTTTTTCCGCCAGTTTAAGGTGAAAAATAGAAATACTCATGCTATGAAAGGCTTCCTGGAAGATGCTGAAGTTGATGATATACAACTGGGAGAACACTACTTAGGATGAAAAGAAAAACAAGTTGGTAAACGTATACATTAAAATTGGGGTACAATACAATGTCCCTTGCTGAGCCATGAAGGTTATCAAGCCAGAGGATACCCGAGTGCTGATATTTGCCACCTTTGGCAAGCAATGGTGGGAGGTCACTAGATGATGGCACGTTTGGCTAGTTGTGTGAAACTGGTGCATGCATGGGACCACAGATAAGAATGTTGTGATGGGATTTTTTTTTGTTTAATATATCGTCGTTTTTTTTTTTCCATTTGTCATTAAAAATACTTGTATAATATCTTCTTGCCATGGTTAAAAGGTCTTTTTTCTTGATGCGTATTTGAGCTTGTTGATGATACTAAGCTGTGCAGTCCAGTTGACGCGCTGGAGTGAAGTGATGCCATCCAGAGGGACCTTGAGGTGGCCAGTGAGAACCTCATGAAGTTCAGAAAGGCCAATTGTAAGGTCCTGCATGTGAGTTGGGGAGATCCCAGGCACAGCTACAGACTGGGCAGAGACTGCTTTGAAAGCAGCCCTGAGAAGGACTTGGGGATGGTGTTTGATGAGCTGGTAATGTGCACTTGCATCCCAGAAAGCAACCAGATGCTGGGCTACATCAAAAGAAGTGTGGCCAGCAGGTCGAGGGAGGTGATTCTCCCCCTCTACTCTGCTCTTGTGAACCCCACCTGGAGTACTGCTTTTAGTTCTGGGGCCCCTGACACAAGAGGGACGTGGACCCACTCGAGTACCAAGGAGGCTACAAAGATGCTCAGAGGGCTGGAACAATTATCCTTATGAAGACAGGCTGAGAGAGCTGGGCTTGTTCAGCCTGGAGAGGTCTCAGGGGAGACCGTATGATAGTTTGCCAGTACCTAAAGGGGGCCTATAAGAAATCCAGAGAGGGACTTTTAACAAGGGCATGTAGGGATAGGACAGGTGGAAATAATTTTAAACTGAAAGAGGGGAGATCTGGATTAGATTAGATTAGATTTAGATTAGAAACTCTTTACTGTGAGAGTGGTGAAATACTGGCACAGGTTGCCCAGAGAAGGTGCAGCTGCCCCATTCCTGGAAGTGTTCAAGGCCAGGTTGGACAGAGCTTTGAGCAACCTGGTCTAGTGGAAGGTGCACAATTTTGCATACACAATGTTTAGAAAGAGGCGATAAACAAACGTAACTGGTAAAACTAGAAAGAAAAGAGCAAAAATTGCCAGAGCTTAGATGTAAGCTATGGATGGACACTGCCATACAAATTAGACATGGACTTAACTCTGTTTACTGTCAATTGTCCTTAGCTAAATAGGAATATATCTGAAAAAATGTAAAAAGTTGGTGATGATCAGAGGAAAGATTCCAAAAAGCTCATGTGATTTCATGGAGGATACCTCACAGCATGTGATAGTGTAAGATCACAGTTTTTGATGATGTGTCGTTCAACTTGTACTGCTGTGATATACCTTGAAGTATCCTACTTGCTGTATTGGCAAGCTTTTGCTGAAGGATGTAATGAAATTTATATTATTTCTTTAAAAATAAAGTAAGAAGCGAGCAAGAGATTTGTAACAAAAGTGTATACATTTGGAGAATGAGTGTGTGATATGGCATTGCATTAATTCAGTGCTTTTTTATTTCTTGAAAAGACAATTGCACATTTAAATGATAAAAAAGAGATGAAGTGGATGTAAACACGGTGTACCCTGTTGCTGTGTTGCTATGTTTCTTCAAAAGTAAATGTATTTTAACTTTAACATTCTGCCGACCTCTAAAGAAAAATCCTTGTTTATTTTGAAGAAGAAAACCTGTGTCACATTTGGTGGTGGACTTTGGATACCTTGTATGCAGGTGGTTTTATAGTTGGTGATCCAGCTGAGATAAATGAGACCTCTCTGCAGTATTAGTTCTGGCACTGGCTGTTTGGTTTTGTTTGTTTGTTTGTTTTTGTATGAAGAACTCAAAGGTGTCCTAAATGTTAAAAGCATTTTAAGAAGACAGGAAATAACTCATATTAAAAAGTGAAAAATATAGATGCAGGTTTCTTTTTTCAAGATTTAGTGTTTGGCTTTGGGGGGTGTGTGGGGGGAAGGGGAAGTGATTTCCCTTCCTAGCATCCCACTTTGAGGGTACAGCTGTCTGACTCGGTGATAATGCAGGTGGCAAACTCCAGCAGGTAAGTTCTCCAGTGTGCAATTAGAGAAGGGAAACTCTGGAAGTTAATACTACCAGTATCAACTGTTTGGGGTCTTAACTTGAGACTTCAGAGGCTTAGGGTTTTTACATGTCTCTTGCAGTTTCACAGCTGTTAAATGTTGCCATCTTTTTGCTGGGATTATTTAAATATTTATCCTTTCTTGCTACTTGACCTTTCCTGCTTGGTTCTAATTCGTGTGGCCAGCTTGCTTTGTGTTTCATGAGCTCAGTAAAGCGTGGCCTTCAATTCTCTTGTTCTAGTATTTTCACTTAAGACCAGGAGTGATGAGCAAAAGGTTTCAGGCTCAATCCTTGAGCAAAGGGCCGCTGTGACAGGGATTATTATTTATTTGTCATCTTGGATGTAATAAGCTGTAGGTACAGCATCGAGAGCCCTTGATTTATTGCGCTGTCGACTGCCACTAGCAGGACGTCTGCTGTACCATGCAGGATGAATACCACACTGTCAGCTCTGTCGATCTGTCTCTGCCATTGCGCTCTCTCTCATAACACATTCCCATTTCATGCCAGAATACATAAACAATCTTTCATTATTTTGATGCCTTTTTCATATTTGTTCTTTACAGAACATAAAGTTTGAATTTATGGGTTTCCTTTACATTATTTCAACACACTCCACCATTTTCCGGGTTTGTGGTTTAACTCTCAGAAATTGGCTGCCAGGTGATTTAGTTATTTTGGCTTTCTAGTTTTATAGTTATTTAATATCACAGTGCCAGATACTGAGAAAACGTAGTGGATAGCAGGTATGGGATTTGCAGTCAGAGTCTGTCATCAGCAAAACATGGCCATGGGGACAGAATGTGGAAATTAAAAGCTAGGCATGCAGAGCAGGAAATATTCCCTCCAACCTTCTTTTTTAATTTATTCAAATACTTTTCAAAAACATTTTTCCTTAGATGATGTTATGAACATAATGGAGACCTGTTTAATTGGAAAAGAACATGTGAATAACGAGCAAGCTATTTCCCTTGAATAATTTCAATTAAGGGAATTTCTAACTTGTTGGCAGAAATGTTGCTCTGATTCTTCTCCTGTACTTTACTGTAGGTGGGGGAAGGGGCGGAAATACTGTCCAGAAAACTGTCTGCTTTGTCCTCTGCATTCTTCATACTTTGCAGCATTGATGTACATCTGTTTACGTCCTCTAGTTTTGTTTACCTAAGGGTTTTTTCTGTTTTTTTTCTTTAATACTCTGAAGCATATTATTCATTGAACTCTGAGGAACTGAAAGTCATTGCTCAAATGAGTGAACTTAAATGTCACTATAAATACAGCAAGTCAAATATGAATATATGTCAAAATAGTTAAAAATGTGTTGTAAAAAAGGCTTATGAGTGGTATTAAAAAAATTATTGCAAACTGCACAGAGCATGAGCCAGAAAATCTACAGTGTTACTGCCAGTGTAACATGCATATGTAACTTTCGTCATGTTAACAACCTTTTAGTCCAGGGGTGCAAAATTAAACTGTAAAGTCTTTGGGGAGGGTGTGGAGGGGAAAAGGAAGGTGTTGTCTAACCTGTTCTGTAACAGTATAAAACAGAATAGGGATTTGTTTCTGACTGGGGCTTCAGATGCTACAAACAATTTACCAAAATCGGTAATACACCTTCAAGTTGCTCATGTATGCAAACATTTTCAAGGTAGTAATCCATACTTATTTGGTAATATTACACTCTGTTTCCTCATCAAGATGTATTGACATCTAATAAAGACCTGTTCATTGCTGTGCTAGTGTGCAAAGCTTGCGAAGTTTTTGTGTTCAAGAGACAGGTGAATAACTGTTCTGAAATTTTCTTCTGTTGAATGAAGTGGGGCTGCTTTTTTGTCTTCGGTGAACATCCTAGTGTTTTTTGTAGTCGTGTTTTTACCTTTTTTTTCCCCTTCCCTTAATGGAGAGGAAGAGAGCGACGGCTGTGCCACTGATGCTATAGCTGGTAGAAAGAAACTTGTTTTAATTGGCTGTGAAAATACGCATGTTTCTCTTGGATGTTAACAAATATGGATTTCACAGTATAAATGCAAGATAATAATTGTCAGTTCTTCCTCTTCGATGCAGCCTGCTTTAGGACAGCTGGGAATATGCTTAATTCACATTACGTAGCAAAGATTTGTTCAAGCTGCAAAGAACCCAGAGTTAATTAATATGAGAAATTTGTTTTGTGTCCCGGGTAAAAAAGGCTGTGCAGGTTGGCGTTGTCAGCAAAAGCTGCTTGTCACTTTGACCTGCTCTGTTAAGTGTTTGATGTGTTTTCTCAGAGTAATCTGTGAATAACGCTACATCCAAGCAGCAGAAAAATAGAGAGAGCGATAGGAGAATTAATATTTGGAAGCATTGATAATTATATATCAGAATCTAATTTTTAGCACAGAAAATGTGTTAATGACAGAGAAGAAAACAAAAACCACTAGCTTCTCCCAGCAGGATCCAAAGTGTCATTTATTATTTCTCAGCTGGATATCTATCAAGTTTATGGGTTAATTTTTCTGTAGACTGTTATTTATGGGTTTTTGTTTGTTTTCAGCCATCATTACTAACAATACGGTTAATAGCAATCATTTGTTATCCGGCAGCAGTGGTGATGCTTCAGATGTGAGCAGTGAACTGAGAATACTCATTTGGTAGCTGAATAAGGCTTTGACAGGGCCCATTTATAACAAGCTCATTCCATAATGTCCAGCCTATTAATAAAATTTTGTTGCTGTCTAATTAGAGATGTCTGATGTGTATAGTAGCACAGCAAAGACTTTCTTCTGCTGCTTTTCATTTCTACTCTATCATACCTGAACATATCTGAGGCCAGTGATTCAGGAAATAAAAGTAGGGTGCTCCTCTGGGGTTCTGTCTCTCCTAGTAAGGGAAATGAAATACAGGTTGTATGGCAGGAAGACCCTGATCACAAATACAAGCATGTTGGGAGAAGGTCATTGCTTTCATTAGCTAAGATTCCCTGCACGTTTCCCTTTTTTCTTCTTTTGAGTGTTTTCCTTTACTGGCTTAATGTTTAAGTTTTACTTTATTAGTTATTTCTAGATAAATTATACATGGTATAATAATTAAACCTATGTGTGATTCTTGGGTGTGTCGGTATGGTTTTGAGGAAAGAGCAGTTTGATGCCTCAGGGAAGGGGTTTAATGAGAGAAAAAAAGTCAGGGCCTGATTATTAGATTTTTTTAATTTTAATTTTTTTCTCCATTCTGCGTGTTTGAGAAGCGAGAAATCAGTGGCATTTTCTGAAGTTGGCAGTAAGGTGATAGTATTATAATGAGGGCCAAAACCAGCCTCTTCTAGCTCTGCAACTCCCAGAGTAGTTGGGGTGTCTTGTACAGTTTGTATAGCAATCATATGTTTATACTAATAGGATCTTTCATTCAAATTTATAAAAATATTTCATTAGCAGTGAACTAGACAGTGCATTCATAAAGTTGTTGTGAGTGAGCAGTTTGTAAACTGATACACAATTAGGCAAAAAGATTTATACCAGCACATAGAAGTTGTTTGTGGGAAGGTTTTAGTTCCTTAGTGAGTGATTTGATGCCAGCTTTATATTTCTGTTCCTAAAATGACCTGTCAGAAATATTCCTGTTCCAGTTTGTTTTTACGGGTAGAGTCAAGTATATGATAATGATGAAAGTGAGTTAATTTCCATTTAATAAAATGTGTTTACTTGCTTTACTGCTGATTTAGTGATAACAGATACTCTTTCACCCTGCTTCTACTTTGCAGTGCACGAATGGAATGTTTGAAGACCTTTGTCATTTGTAGCTATTGCTGAGGTGATTATTATTTTTTTTTTTAAGAAGCAGCACCATGTTTTAGCAAGTATCTTGGTACCAACTAGAAGAAAAATTCTAATAGGAGTTTTTGCATACTTAGAATATTGCATTTCTGAACTGAGAAAAGGAAGCAGGCAAGACACTGAAGAATGATTTAATATAATTTCATTGCTAGGTAACAATTTGTTTCCTTAGTCATGTTCTTATGTTTTTCCAGTTGCAAATTAAATCTTTGTAAATTACCTTGTGAATAAAGCCACATCTGTTTTTGGCGTGTTATTTTCCCAGAATGTTGCTTTTAAGACAGCATGTTTTATGCAAGGAAACTGTATGAGATTTTAACTTTACGTTGCCATGAAACTGCTGTATGGATTTCAGCTGGCAGAGAATCTGTATAAGCTGGTAAGGTTTTTTTTCCCTCTTAAACTGCTCTTGACAGAGAGCTTATCAATCCTTAATTAGTGATACATTTTCTCCTTGTGATTTGTATTGATGTTTTGTAAAGCTGAAGATGAATTGAGCCTCAACCTGACTAGAGTACGAATTGTTTTAGAAAATTCAGCCAACGTCTCTCTCTCCCTTCCTCTGTCTGTTTCTCTCTTTCTCTGTTCCTCCTGATAGGAAAGGTGAAAAGCTGCACGATAGAAATCAGGTTCAGTATTAGTGGTTTTGCTTGCCTGTGCAATAGAAAACGACAAGCGTCAGGGCCTCAGTCAGCAGATCAGGGAGACGCAGATGGGAGGCGAAAAGCTCCCTTGTGGCAGGAGCCTTGCTTGGATGTGATTGTGAGAGCCAGGATGAAGTCAGCACTGACAAAGTGTGTGGATTGATGGATGGACAAAGCTGGGAACTGGATGTGAGAATGGATGAGGGCAGAGGGGGAATTTAGCACAGACAAACAGAATGAAAGACAGAGAGGAATTGCCTGCTAAAGTATTCCAGCACTCAGAGCCCACAGCAATTTACTTACTGCTAACCGATCACAGGAGGATTCTTTGCATCTTTGCAGATTTTCTTAAAATATATGAAGAAACTAAGCAGCAGAAGGAGCTAACAAATTCCTGTTAGTGCTTTTTATTGCCATCTCTCCCTTATACTTGAGATTCACTCACACTCAGTTAATTCAAATGGAGCACTTGATTATTTTCAGTAACTTTACAAAGTATGCTACAGCAGAATATATTTTCTCTCCGTAGCTGTTATTTTAAGGTTTACACTAAATTCACTTTAATCAGTTATTGATGCTTTTGCTATTTTAACTAAAAATATTTATTTCCCTTACAGACTGTGCTCCTGCTAGAGGCACACTTTTGGACACTGCAGAACCACAATAGTATTGTGTGTTTTAAGAGAAACAGACTTGTAGCTTTATACCGTTACCAAATTTTATTTGCAAGAGAGGATTACAAGGTAGTTTTTGTTATTTCATCGCTTATGTAGAAACAGAAAAATCTGAATTGCCAAACTGGAGCAGATCAGTAGGTCTTAATTTAATCAGTTGCTTTAGTTTTAGAAATTTAAATATCATTTCAGCAAAGAATGCAAATAAAAATTATGTTTTAGATACCACACAGTGGCCAAAATATCCTTTGCTGGCAACTTTAGGTGGTTGTGTTGCCTCCAGTGGGATTCCTGTAGAGTCATGCAGACACATTGAAGAACATGATTTGGCCCAAGCTATATTACCTCCTCCTCATGAAGAAACTGAATGTGCTGTGCTAACAAGATGTTCCACGTAGTTCCCTGATGTGCTTTAAACGGGGGAAAAATACAATTGATCAAAGAGAAACTGTTCCTCAATTGTCGGCTTCAGTCATATGTTGAAAACAGCTATTTACATAGTAATTTGATGCATTTAATTGAATCTTAACAAAGGCAAGATAGTCTTATGCATGTCAATGTATAAGTTGCTATTAAGATTATGATAGTGTATTGGTTTTATTGATGAGTTTTCCAGAGTGTCCATGAAACACAAAACCATCTTTAAACTGGAGAATTTGTGTTTATTAATAGAGTCTTCAAACATCTTCAGAGAATTATTTTGGACTTGGAAGGATGCATGGAAGTTATGTGGGAAAAACTAGTATTGTTCACATTGTATGACATATCTGTTAGTCTGTTTTTTAAGCCTGTGGTCACATGCAGTGGTTTCCAGATGTGGACTGCTGAATACATTGTGAATGTCTTTGTAAGGCATGGGAATTGCTGGTAGGAGCTATTTCTATCATCTGCTGTTTTGCTCTGTACTCTCTCTGAGAAGTCTTTAAATCAGGTAGAGTAATTCTGGTCACACTGATAGAAGAAGGAGATGTGTATCTGATGCAGTGTATACTTCTGAATTTCTAGAAAGAGAGGAAGCAAGTGGATGTCTTTGTCTTTTAAAACTTTCTGGTTAGGAAAGGTATGATTATCAATATTACAAATATGGGTGCTGTTCTTAGTACAAGTAGTAACTGGTTTCTTAGAGCATGACAGATTTTGATTTAGATTACATATTTTGCATTAACTTTGTTTTTTAAAGTAATTTGCCTAACATTAGGAGATGATTTGCTGCATCCTCTCTTCTTGCAAAGAAGCAATGCTGTGGAAAGGGGGATTTAATCTTGTTCTGGTATGAAGTCATGTTCTAAGGAAATAAAACCTGAAACACTGATCTGCAATTTCTCCACTTGTAATCCTCTATTTTCCTTATTTTTTTTTAAATTGAAAATGAAAAGGAAAAATAAGATCCTGGAATTTCATGTCATGTGTCCTGGGTGTTTAGATGTGTGATTTATTTATTATCTATATTTTTTTAACTATAAAGCAAACCAGTAGGGTTCTTACTGTTCTGGGCAAATTCCTTTAGGAGTGTGTCAGGTCACATATTACTGTAAATAGAGCTATATGCAGCCCTGATATAAGCCCCTCATGCCTTGTCAGGAGTGGCTCGTGTTATATGAGACAAGAACATTGAATTCATTTGCTAGATAACATTTATGATAAGAATGTAAATAGAAAGTATTGCCAGTCATTTAGGTAAGTATGATTGGAGGCCTGTTCTCAGTGTAACTATTGGTTTGAGGGTTTACTGAGATTATTTCATTGAGATGGATTTAGTCATGATATCTCTTCAGTGTAGATTGAAGAGTCAGTAATTTCTATGTGGAACATGTATGCGTATAACTCATCTGCTGTTTGCAGCAAATTTTTGGCATCTTTCACATTTTGTTTTATTTTTTATACCTCTCTCTGTAAATACAGGAATACGATTTTTGTCAGTGCTACTAATGGGAAGTACTAAATAGAATGTGTTGGCCCTGCATTTAGTGTACTTTTCAGTCATCCTTTTTGTAGTTATCCCATTTAGGTGTCAGCACTAACTAATAAAGTTAAACTAATGGCACAAACTGATCTTTCTGTTGTGCTTAACTGAGGAGGCACCAAAAACCTATCTAGTTCTTTTACAAAAATAGAACATTTGTCACTCTCAGTGCTTAAATGCTTTGTTTACATTATGGAAAGCTGTTCAGTAAATTTTAATAAAATTTTCTTTAGTAAAATTGTTAATATTCTTGGAAAATGAGTGTAGTGATATGCTGTCGTCATTCATAGGCAATATGAAAAGGCAGTTTTATTTATTCTTTTCCATACTGTCTTGTAGAATCTTCACTTTCTGTGCCAGGCACTAAAGAACACTGGAGTTTTGGCATCTTCGAAATAGACTTCTGGATGGGGAGTGAAAAATATTTGATGTTTGCCACTTTGACAAATTCACAGTTATTTTGCAGGTAACTCATTAGGTCTTCACCATGTTAGTTCCTGATTTAAAATAGTGAAATACCACTCTGCTTTCTAAGGAGGAGCTTACTGATAGCCAAATCAGTTGGCTTTGTTAGTTATTAACATGCTGCAAATCATCCCTTGTGGTTAACAGGCTACTTCTGTGCCTGGTCTTCTGGGTGTGCATTCATTCATGATTGTTTCATACATGAATTCATGGAATCTTTTGCTTTGTTAATCTGGTTGAAGTGGAATATATGCTGTAAGTTTGATATTTAAATTAAAGTATAAGAAAGGAAGGAAAAATAAAAAAAGGCATGCTAGTACTCTGCTTCTGCAGCAGTGATAATTTTTATATTATATGTTGGAAATATTTATAATCTTGATAAAAAAATAAACTTCAGACACTGCAAATAAGTAGAGACAAATGATTCCCTTTTAACTGAAATTTTTACATTTATTGCGTATCTAATCTGATAGCCTCTACTGCTTGCCTGAATTTTTATAAATGGTAATATCAGTAACATGTTTCCTCCATGTATGAAGAAAGCAGATCTGTTTATAAGTCTTTGTGTGGTATGTGTGCTATCATTTCCTTCATTTGACCTTGGTGGAGCAGGCTGATGGGGCAGTGAAAAGTATGATATGAAAAATGAGTGAACAGAGCGAGGTGAGCAGTGAATCAGTCTTGTGTGTGATTAGCTGTGAAAATCTCACAAACACGACTCTGAGTCACTTTTCTTCTTTCTTTCGCGCCTGTTTCTCGAAGGTGTTTCTTCTCTGTGTATATTAGGCCTTTAGAAGTTAACTAACAGAACAGAGGCTTCATTTTAATACCAGTTGTGGTTTAATGGTTTTAGGTGATAAGAACAGTGGTGAGTGCAGCGTGCCTGAGGGTTCACCACAGAAAAATCACAGTACATTTAAATTTGCATAGATGTATTGCTAAACGGTATTAGTAGTTATTGCATCATGTTTGGAGACATGGATGTGGCACCGATTTCAACATGGTACTGCAAATTTGCAATTATAACTGTAGATTCAGTTGACTCATCATTGGGATCTTATTTTGCCACATCAAATACTGTAAAAACAGAACTCTATTAAATAAAACAAATGTCATTTGAAGTATGCATTTAGGCTGTGCAAGTCTTTGACTTATCAGAGACTCATTTGTTTCTCTAAGCTTGTTCTATTTTGTGTCTTTTTTCCTGGGTGGTATGTTCAAAATCTAGGCATGTGAATGGTCGTGATAATTTTTCCACACTAGAACAGAGATTACTTTAAATTTGGAGGTCATTTTGTCCATATGATAATTGTAAACCTTTAAAGATGACTAGTGTGTCTACATTGATGAATACGGTATAGTCTCTGTTATTCCACTGAATATCACAGCAGTTTCAAACCAATACCATGACTAAACAATATTGTGAGATAGTTAGAAATTATTCATGTGTAAAACAATGTGATGGTTTTTTTGTATATGTAGTTGAATTCTTGTCTTATTTTGGTTTTGTATAAAGCTGGGAAAATTAATGCTTTTTTTGCAGATTTTTGTCACTGGATTCAGGGCACTTTTGTACTTTCTTGTGTCAGCATAAACAGATTGACTGCTTAACTGATGCTGGTGCAGTTCCTTTTTGCCTGAGAACGTAATGTGGGTTTCCAGCTCTTTCAAGTGTGGTAAGGCCAAGAGTACCTTTCCTTCCATGTATTTTGGGTAGTTTTTGGAAGATGGTGATCCATGCAAAAACAGAATCTGTTTTCACTCTCAGGTGTCATGCCCTTTGTACAAAATGACTGTGAAAAACCATAATAGCGGTGGCCATTTCATGAAGAGCGATATAAACTAAATGGTAACTCTCTGAATTTTATAACACTTGGTGACTAAGTGTTGAACCCATTTAGCGAGTGGGAATGTTTCAGCTTCTAATATGTTTATATCATAATCCTATATTTCTAAAAAAAAAAAAGCCTGCAATCTGATTTGCTTGATTGCTGTAAGGGACGTGTGGTTTTATCCAGGGAAATCTGTGTCTTCTTAATCTCTTAGAAATAGAGGAGTTGGTAATGAAACTGTTTACTGTTAAGGTTGCTGAATATATAGGATTGATCTGGAGGCCTGAGGTTTTTTTTAATCTGGTAGCTGTTCTTCTGTATAACATCTTCCTTGTTTGGGTATTAATGTATGTGCCTTTTCCTATTGAAACCCAACTTTTTTTAGGTTGTGTTTACGCACAGTGAGCATGAATACATTTTTTTTTATATTGGCTTGAATTTCAGCCTGATGTATCACCTCATTAACAGCTCTTGTTTTAGAAAATATTGAAAGATCTGTCTTGGGGGGCACAGAAATTAATTTTTCAGCCATTAACCTGTGTTATTAACAGTCTCAAATAGGTCCATAAATGAAGGTATTTATAAATTACACTTTGATTGAAATATAACACTTTTACTCTTCTGGCACAACTCAAGTGTAATAGTGGATATAATTTGTCATTTTCTGGTAACACAAGTAGGTGGAAATGTATTTCAAGAAGAGTATTTTCACTAAGGCCCTATGCTAAACTAAAACCCTTTTCCTTCCCTTCTCATCTTTCCCTCTTTCTTCCCAGCCTTCCTCCTACCTGAATTCCCACCTGTCCCTTGCAAAGGCTTTTTGGCATCTCTGCTAATGAGCTGATGCTGTCAAATTCATCTTTTTTTAAAGAGATTCAGAATCTGTTCTCCTGAGGTGAAATATCAGGGCTTTCAGACTGTATTCTTCTTGTAAAATATAACCTAGATCCTTTATGATGAAATAGGCACTTTAGAGGCACCTGGGCTTATCTTTCAGTTTTTCTGCTCAGCTCTGTTATGCGCAAAGGTCTTTTTCTAGGTGACATATCATGTTGTATTCCAAAGTACACTTTCTTTTAATTTACAACTTAATTTTCAACCTAATTCAGAAGATTGATACTATAATGCTATTTGCAGAAGTATTGAAATGTCAGTAAGTTTTATTGTAGTAATAAAGAGAATTCCATATATCACACACTCTATAGGGATCCTTGCTTTTTGCATAGATCTTCATAGCAACAACCAGTGGCTAAATGCTGGCAATCATTAATTTTTAAAGAAGACATGGCTATGATGAGTTGAGAAATTAAGACCATAGTGACAAATGAACTTTAATTTTTGATGCTTTTTGTTAGAGTCTAAGAGGATACAGGGGTAGATTGTGTGGAGGGGGAAGAAGGGGGTGGGAGGAGGAAATTGCCCAAATCCCAGGTTCCTAATACTTAAAATGCTATCTGCTCGTAAAAGATTTCAGTCAGGGAGAGGCCATCTTCAGGCTTCTCTTAACAAATGGATATCAGTGGTCCATGAAATAATCAATGTCGATAATCCATCCTAGGGTCTGCCAATATGTTAATGGCTCTGCTGCATCGTTATTGCTACAAGGCCATAAATCATTTCTGTACCAGAATGCTTAGCAGTTGAGGACTCAAACCCCTAGCCTGGAATAAAATGCTGTCTCTTAACAATTAATGTCTAAACATTTTGCAGCTTTGTGCCTTGATTGTTTTCAGATGCTAAAAAAGTAAGTAGGACAGATTGTAAATCAATAAAACAATAAGACAAAGTGTTTTAATAATAGAAAGACTTGAAGTAAATCATAGTTCTGTTTATTATTGCTTTGGAGGCTATAAACAAATAGTACCAACTGGTAAAGGTTTAGTTAACAAGGAAAAATAAGTCTGGCGTTGACATTTTGGGCATGTGTTACGTTACATTTTCACTCCAGAAGGTGAGGTAGACAGACATTTAAAAAAAAACAAAATATATATTTATATATATATATATATTTTTTTTTTTTAAATGAGAGAATAGGAGTTAAGAAATGCTTGTATCTTCGAATTGTCATTCAACAGAAAGAAGGTCTTTTTCTACTCTGCCCAGCAATAGATCAGTGGTCTGGCTCTATGTCTGGAGAACACCAGCACACAGTCGCTGGTACCAGTGGCTGTGCAGAACTGTCAGCAATCACAAAGGGATCTTATTTAGAAGATAGACTTGATCTGTCTTAGGTTAGTTTATGTCAATTTAGCTCGCTATTAAAGGCAATGTAAAATATGACGGTAAGTCATTAACCCTATACTGTATATATATAGCTTATTTATGCTGATTATTGTCTCTCCTTCTTCAGTTGTGTGCCAGGCTGTGTTTTGGCGGGATGATAACCAGTGAATAAACAATTCAGGTGTGACCATTTTTGTGTTGCAAGAGGAAGGGTGCGTGCACCCTTTTTCTCTATCTCTGATCTACCTCTGTGGTGAGATAGGAAATTATATACTCCCTTTCTATTCCAAATGCTAATACTGTTTCATTTGCTTATTTTTAACTAACGAAAATAGAACTTGATATACAGTTGTTTAACTACAAATGCATTGATGGTCACAAATATGCCAAATTTATGTAGTATAACATTGATGATTATCCGTCAGGTGGTGAATGGTTTTAAGTTGCAGGTAAAACTGGTATTTGAAAACAAGCTGTTAGTGAGCTCAATACATTTTTTTCCAGTTTTGATCTATTCAGATCCCAATGTCTAATTTCACACAGTATGGAGTTAGCCCAGTGTATGTCTATATGCGGTTAAATTTGTATCTTCATGTTAGGATAAGGATGATTAAAGAAAGGTGCATTTATTTTGAGTATTGAAAGGAGTCTTGTCAACCTCATTATGATCTTTAATAGTTTTGTTTGTACTGTTCTTGTAATCTTTTATTTTGATGCTTGTTTTCCAGGAAAGATATTTCATCTGAAGTAAAGGTTTTGAAGTTAGCATTTTGCATGGTCGTATTGATCCAACCTACATGTTGTTTTTGCATAATGTGTTGTTCAGGCTAGATCAGAACTAGTTTGTTACCTTAAAAACACCTCTTCCTCCCCCTTCCCCCAACTTTCTTTAGGAGAATTCAGGGAAGAAGGTGAATAACAGTGGAAATGACATGTGAGCTCAAGGATTTATTTATTTATCTTTAGAGGACTGACTTGCCTAGCATTAAGCAATTTGATATGGTCATAGTTTATTTTGGTGCTCAGGATGTAAGGGCAGGAAGGAGCTAGAAAAACAGTGGCTCAGTATAGACAAAAAGACAATTAAAACTGATATGTCTCTTAACAGAAGTGGCAACAGCAGCCAGGATGGAAGTAATTTGTTCAAAAAATTGTCCAAATGAATAAACTGCACTGATGTATGGTATGGTGGTGGGACAGTGGAAAATGTGATAGTTGCTTCCGTTGTGTGAATTACTCAGGCAGGATGCCTTTGTGAAGTAAGGGGGTTTGTTTAATGTTCTGACAACAATTTAGATCCTGTTATGGTTATTGCAGTGTAATGCAGTAGTAAAAATTGAACATGACACACCAGCAATTTATTATTTGTGTGTTTTTTAACCTTGAGTATCGGATTGTTTGTCCAAGCATATCCTTTGATTTGCTATGAAATTTATTGTTGATAAAAACAATCAGATTTCCATTAGAAGCAAAAAATTCATTTTTTTTGCCATGAACCATAGATTTAGAAAAATTTCAAGCTCGGCTGCAGGACTTATGACAGGTAGGCTTATGACATTATATGGTAATTCAGCATGAAAGAATAATTGTGACACTCTACTTGGTGCTGGAGTATAATCGTGCTGTGAGGTTCAATTCACTGAAAGGCCAAATTATCTTCAACTACATTAGTCTGACAACCTATAATGCTTTGCAGAGGCAATTTGTAGATGTTTCACAGAATGCCAGCAAACATGGCTTACCATTATGTTACCCATTAACAAATTTGTGCAGAGGAAAAAAAGTAACTTTTCCATTTTCTTAACTGTTTTTGAGCTCTGGCATACAATAAATGTGTACTGCATAATAACAGTGTGTGCTTTCCTTTATGGGTAAGAATAGTGTATGCTTTCCTCTTTTGGTGTTGGCTTTTAAAACCTAAAGGGGACATTGTAAGATAGATTAATTTCTTTAAGGGTACTTTTTCTCAGGAATATTTATATTTGCAGTTGAAGAAATGTACTAGCTTCTGTTGAAAGAATAACATGAAATCCAAATGAAGGTAAAAAAAGCCTGGCATATTAATAAGCTATTATAATATTTATTTTTCGCCAGTGACAGGAAGCAGTAATGCACAATTTGGAAATACTGCTGTGTTATAGCTTAGAGGGACTTTGAGCATGTGAGTGGTTTTCCTCTCTTGATCAATTCGGAGTTGTGGCTGTTAGAAAATGGCATGGCCTTGACTGCCTTGTGTGCATGTTATCCATCTTTACTATCCTGAACATAATATTTCCTAACTTCTCGTTGAAGCTGATTTCAATCTGAGCACTACTGTACTACTGAAGGGTGGAATGAATGGTCATGTGGCAGTGTAAAACATTCATTATTACATGAATTTCATACCTTTGCAGAAGTGAATTATCGGTTTCAAGGTAGAAGTGCTGGAAAAAGTCCCTGTATCAAAACTCTTTAGATAGTATTTTGGATAGTATTTTATAGTAAGTATATTAAGTTAGCATTTTATAATACTTGGAGTTTATTACCCTTGTCTTGCAGTAGGAAGGATCCTCCAAACATGGGCTGTGAAGGTAATCATAGATTAATAGAATGGTTTGGGCTGGAAGAGACCCTAAAGATCATCTAGTTCCAATGGCCCTGCCATAGGCAGAGACACCTTTGGCTGCAGCAGGTTGCTCAGGCTGATGTACCTGGTGAGTCTGTAGTCTGAAGTGGTGGAACACTGACTCTTATTTGGCTGCTTTGCTGGTGAGCAAAATGGTCACTCTGTAACTTAGAGATTAGTATCAATAGAATGCGGTCATTTTTGTCCATTTCCCTGACATATAATTCAATGAGTTGGCTTGGTAAAGCTATCTTAAAATCGATGTAGGGAATCTGATATGTACATGCTTTTGGTTAGGTTATGCTGAGATGCTTTCCTGGTACCTCATATTTGCTCTTTAAAACTAGCTTTGTAATGTCCTTGTGGCATTCCAAATATTTTACTCATTTTATAGGCAAAAATAGTTGGGTGTTTTTGTTTTTTTTTGTTTTTTTTTGTTTTTTTTTTCTTTGTTTGTTTTTTTGTTGTTTTTTTTTTTTGGGTGGCAAAAAGTGGAGGAGAAAAAAAAACAGTTGTTAACTGCCCAAGAGTACCTAACTGACATTTAAGCTGAGAAGAGATAGAAGGGTTGTGTTGGTACTTTGTAACACTGAAGTTAACCTTATTGTGAAACGCCAACTGTCTGCGGAACTGCTCTGGAGAAGTGTTTACTCAAGTCCACAAACTGATTTTCACTTTTTGGCATCCTCAAAGTAAAATACAACAATGCATCTAATTCCACTACCTGGAGATAATTCTGGAAACCAATTTGATGATATCTGTAATTGCAGGCTGAGTTTTAGTACTTCTCATAATTAAGCTACTAGAAGAGTTTAGGCATTGAAATCAGTGCTGACAGAATCATATGTCTCATATTGCCTACTAAATCTTCTGGATGCTTATCTCCTTAGCATTTTCTGTAAAGAAATTAATCCTGGAAAGTAACTGAAAGAATTGATGAGTCTTTGATTATGATTTTTGGATCAGTGTCAGACAGTTGTACATTTCAGAGTTTTCCAAAAAGGTGACACATTCTTTTCCTTCTGCTTGTAGTTAATAGCAAAGAGCATTCAATGCTGCAATACCCAAAGGGAAAGGTTTGAGTGACTGTGCAGGGAATGTGGATTGTTATCATTCCTGTCACAGGGCACTGCACAAAATCACAGGCTCTGTGCTCTTCAGTACTGCCGCTTGAATGCTGACACTGCTACTCCTATGCTGCTTTTATGGTACATATTAAAACGTTTTATTTGATAGTGGAGGTTCCCTTGGTGTGTGAGGATTTGTTTGGGTTTTTTTAAGTGCTAAGTTCTAAATCTTCATTGGGCAGTGGAAGAAGTTGGGTGAATTTACAGAATAGGTTCTGTTAGAAAATTTCTCGCAGAAAAGTGGGGCTTGGTAGGAAGACCAGCCCATATGTAAAGATCTGGTCACTTTCATAAAGACTGATTGAAGTGTTTTTTAAATTAAATATGCAAAGAAGAAAACAATGTTGGTTAAATAATATGTTTGGTAAAACTTGGTAGTGGAGGCATATGAATAAATTTTGTTTGTTCTTAAGAAAAGAAGGGTAAGCTTCCCTTCGTTGAAAACCTGCCTGCCAGAGCAGGTGATATTGGTTATTTTTCTTTGCTTAAAGGAGTCCATGATGGTGTGTAAAATTAAGTTTTCTGCATCACTGGCCTAATCCTCCACCCAATTTCTTCTTATGTTTGCAAGAAGTACCACAGATGCATGAGCTGAGGCTGTACAGGAGAACACTAAGGCTTCCACAACTTGTGCACCTCCAGCAAGAACTTTCCTTCCCTTCCATTCAGGACAGGGTCTCTTCAAAGCAGTATCTGCCCTGCGATGAAAGACTCCAAGGTCTTTTGTTATCAAGTGGATAATTTTTTGTCTGTGATGTGGTATAGTGAACCAACTAACAGCAAGCGTCTAGGTACACAGTAAAGCAAATAAAACCAGCAGTAATATTCCAGTATTTTTTTTCTTGTTAAGGATCCCTGGTTGAAACAAAATAATGTGAATGAAGTAAAAGAGTTTTTTACACAGATAAAATATTCATCTGCCTTCACCTGATAAATATTCTTTTTCATTGCCAGTGTGCAGATTACTTGTGTGTTCGATATCCAGTTGTGTCAGTATGTTGGGTCCCTATATGTCTAGAAGAGGGACTTCGCTAAAATAAGAATTGTCCCCAAACTAGAGCAAATTACTTATAATTTTTTATGGGGAAGACTGAAAGGAAAGAATAGAACATCAGGTAGGAGGGGCATTGGATAATTTTAAAATGGGAAAAGGCTTTTACAGAGGAAAAAATCATATCAAGTAGCATTATTTTGCAGACTATAGAGTCCCAGTTGTATAGTTAAGGGCATGCTGCAGCATTAATGTTTACGCATAATGCTTTCCAAGTAATTTAGGCAGAACTGCCATTGACTTAGTTAACATTTATAGGTCAACCACCTGCAGAAAGGGCATGTAGGTAGATTATTGTTGACTTTATGGTTATGGAAGGTAGCTAATCAGTGAGCATGCTGGGAAATAACTCGTTATGCCTGGATAGCTCTAATACCAGGCTCTACGATTTCTTATGGGCACAAGGTAACAGAGTAATATCTCATGACTAAGGCCCTTGGTGAGGGGTGAAGTGTCGTGTGATGGGGGGAATAGGCTTAAAAAAGGGAAAGGGGGGGCTACAAGATTTCAGAAGTAGATTGCAGGTACAAAATCAAATAGTAATCCTTTGCCAAACATACTGTAGCATTTCAAGTGAAGTTGACTCAATAAGCAAATTTACTGACTGTGTATTAGGTGAACAGAACATGTTCTGGCTGTTGCATGCTTTGCAGAGCTATTCACTAGAGCCTTGTGAGATACCTGTTCTTGCCTGTACTGACACAAATGTTTTTTCTGTTGATCATGAAACATAGAATAACTCTGGATTTATTTATTTTTTTAATTTTTTAGCAAAGTGTTTGAAGACTAATCGTTTTCTCACTTTACTCCTGTTTTTTCCCTATTACTTCTCTCCACAGAGGTACATGTACTCCCTTGTGTGCTAATTGACAACTTCTACCTTTTAAAGTTCGCACTAAAAGTCACAGACTAGAATGCATAATGAATCAATTTGCTTAATTTGGTTTGGGCCTTTGGGTAGTGCAGGCATTGCTAGTATTCACACAGCTATCTCAATTACCATGTTCCTCTTACAAGAACTAGAAAAAACCCAGAGGCTTTGTTTATTTAAGACCAGAGCCCCAGTTGAAGTCTAGAACATCCACATGCGTCTGTCCCCATTTAGTCCTTTGTGGAACTTGTCACTCACAGATGATAATATCTAGAAATCTTCAGTTAATGTTGGTCATTAATTGGTTTTTTCTCCCTCAGATTTTCTTCACTTTTCAGATTTGCATGTATGCACATATGTTACCCATACGTAAACACAGCACACAAAATGTAAACTTAAATGTATTTGAAAGGTTTTGAGTTTCAGTTAGATGTGAAGGCATGATAAATTCATTTAATCTTTCCCTCTTCTCAGCTATGTTCATGCAAAATATTTTGTGCATACATCTGTACATGTGTGCTAATAAATGTAGTATATTGTTTCACAGCAAAATGCTTTTTTAGTGTAACAGTGGAAGAAAAAAAATATAAAAAAGGATTGCAGTGATCTATTTACATATCAAAGAGTGATAAACTGTAGGAAATACACTTTTCATAGTTTCTTTCATGTTTGTAGTGTACTGAGCTTGAAAAAAGATACATAGCTGGGTACTGTAAAGCAGTATAATTAAATGAGATTTTTTGTTTTCAAAATACTAATATTTTCTAGGTGGTAGTGTCACATTATCAGAAACATTGTGAATATTGTCATGAGCAAACTTGTTTTCTTGATTTTAATTTTTTTTTTTTTTTTTTCCTCTCTGGAAACAAGCACATAAAGTCCTCTAATGATGAAATGTGAGTGTATGATTTTTCATGTGTCAAAGTGCAAAAACCAAAATAAATATATTGGTCAGATGTAAAATGATCGACATGGAAGACAGAGGACATCTTGATAGTTGTAGGATTGCTGATAGTGGAAGATAACCACCGCTGTAAGTTGAACTGAGCATACCTTATTGAATAAAATTGTGATAAGAACGCTTAAGTGCGACTCGTGATAGGAACCCAAATTTTCCAGGATAATTTAATCATCAAATGCCCTGAATGACTGTTCTGAAATGAATATTATTCTCCACTGCAGTTTTTATTTGTTTCCCCCCCAAAAAGAAGTAGGTTCTCATAAGCAGTGATGAAACATCCTAGTTAGGAGCCAAGTCCTATTTTATAGTACTGTTGCTATTTATTTTTTTTTTTGTGCTAACCAGGAGGATGTATGTTATGTTCATGTTTTTCAAGCAATTGGATAGTTCAGTTCTTTTTCCTTAAATGTAAAGACATGCAAAATGACTCAGTCCATATTTTCTATGTGAGATTCTTCCTATTCCTCATGTGGTCAAAAGGGTAAGCTGAGCTACCTGAAAGCAGGGTGCCTACCTTTTTTTTTTTTTTTATTTCAATTTTTGTGTTTTAGATAGAAATGAAAACTTTTATGCTTAGTTTTGGTTTTCCTTTTGGTCAGATACAAGGTTGATTTTTGACTTGACTGAGAGGGGAAAAAAAAACAAGCCTAAAATACTGCCCTGTGTTCATGCTAATCTATGTTTTTAACTGTTATTTCTGAGGGAGTGATTTATTTCCAGTGACAGTTTGTTACTTACGGTAGCTGCTGCCGGCTTCTGAAGTAATCTTGATAACGTCAAATTGTGAAGGGAAGCTATAGGCTTTGCCTTGAATGACTTGCTATAAATCATGTTCATAGCTGGTGTGTATAAGGGATGCTTGGGTTGATACTGATAGAAATACAAGTCAAATACAACATACAGTAACCTAGTTCAGAGCTCGAGATTCTCATTTAAGCCAATTGGGTTCATATTTTTAAATGAAGTTAATTAGGCATCCCTGCTTTTATATCAAAACTTCAAAACCGGGGATGATGCATCAACTTAAAGGCCACAAAGAAGGAAGAGGATATACAGAAAAGAGTTAACACAATGACAGGCAGGTTTTGAACATTCAGAGAAAAGAAACCCATAAGATGTAATGGACAAAGCTGCCTTGGGAGCTCATCAACATTCAGAAAAAGTGATGGCCAAGAAATGAGTTCAAAGTCATACATACAACAGCATCTTATGGCTTCCATGGAGACAAGTGTCAGTGCAGGATAAAAATTGTGCCGACGATGTTCTCATCTGGCTGCTGCAGCTGTTGTATCCGCAGCTAATAATGAAACTAGTTATGTGGTTTTTGGTTTTGTGAGGTGTAAATGTTTGATTTCTGCACTTCCTGAAGAAGGAAAAACAGTCTTGAAGAGTAAACGATCATTAACTGTGTAGTAAAGGCAACAGTTGTGTTATATTGGATAAACCCATTGTGCTATTTTAATTGCAGTGGCTGCACTGTGACATCTTCTGCGACAGCAAAAGTGAAGGCCACCAAGTACCACATGTCACAGGAGGAATTGAGCCCTGCTTTTTTACTATCTCTTACATGATCAAGCTGCTCTTGTGCCTTTAACTTACAGTATAGAAACAAGATGTTCTGTTCAGTGGATACAGATAATTAATTTTAGAAAAGGAGGCTGTTTTCAGAGGTGTTCAGGAAAACTGTTCTTCACAAACCAGGCTGAAAAGTGTGTATTTCTGAAGTAGGCCTATTCTTTCTGCAGTAGGCCTGTTGTGAAGGAGAAGTTGCTTTCACAGTTCACTGATTCTGTGTTTACTAACACTGCCTACTGGGGGTAAAGGGATTGGTGCTAGCCCTTCATTACATTTCGTATTTGGCTTTGCCTAACTAAAAAATGTGGAATTACCTGTAGCTATTTGGTGTATCTCCCATTCAACTGGCAATAACTCAAGCTGTCTGAGAGAGGCTGTTTTTTTCCTTAAAGGCAACCAATATCTCAAACCCCAGTGAAGCTATCCTGTAACTTGATCTTCCCTTTCTCCCCATCCCCAATTTCTTGCTTTCTGTCTCAAGCTGTCCCTTCTCTTCCCTTCCACATGCTTGTCACAGTGTCCAGATATGTAATAATGAGGTGGTTTTTCAAGTATGATCTTCAAGTGTGTAATCAGTTCATCACAAACAGATGCAAATGACCTCAGAAGAATTTTGCACGTATCCTTATTTTTTGTTATGGGAATTAATGAGCAAATCCTCTTTTTGTATGGAGAGAAATAATAATGCCACATCTTGTCAGAGGTAATGGTAATTGTTAATTAATACTACGGTGTTTTATATATCCTGATAACCAGGTAAAATGAAATTCCTTTCTGACTACCAGGTAACACTTATATGGTACTGGCACTGACAAACTGTGAAAGGAAGGAAGAGATCCCCTGTGAGACGATGAGTTTATTATACAGATAAGATTTCCATAATAAGGGATAGTGATTATGGGGAAAGGCTGAAACTCCATTAACTGAAACAAATTACTATGACAAAGCCAGAGGGAGTGCTTTGCCAAACTTACAACTCCTTTCATAATATTCAAATGTCTGTTGATGTACACTAACCAGCATATGGACCTACAAGTCAGGTTTCTGGCTCCTTTGCACCCTGCCACTGTCATAGCACAAGTTTTATATAGAAAGTGAGTCCATTTATCTGGGCATGTGGAGGTTGTACTTTGCTAATGTGTCAGTGAGACATCAGGCATTTTCCCTACAGAATTAAGTTGCCCCTCTAATGCCACCATTTCTCTATTAAGTGAATCTTAATTGTCAGAGAAATGTATGAAATATATAAGCAGTACGGATATGCTGCCAACTGTGAATTTATCTGGCCACCACAACATAACATCCTGACTAGGATTTATATTTCTTGCTTTCACTAAAAAAGAAAGCTAATATGCTGATTTCTTTTCTGCATGTATGGTTATGTGTGCCATGCCTCTTTCAAGAAGTGACTCTCCTATTCTACATGCAAAACCACAGACAAAACTATGGTGGTTCTTGGATTTTTCTGTGTGCATGTGTATGTATATACAATTCATTTGAAAAGTGCTTATGGCTCGCCAACTTGTATTATTTGTGTAAAAAATCAGTAAAAGAAGTTGTTTAAATATAAACATGGTCATCTTTGTGCTAATTTTTGTGTAAAAAATAATACTGTAGTTAAGAATTTTATACAAAAACCTGTTGAAGTTTGCAGTTACAGCTCTGGTAAGAACAGCAGGCAAGAATATAAGCTTTAATTTATGTTGTGCTTTGGACATTTTTCAGAAACTATTTACCCATTACCTCTTAGGTCAGTGGCCTAATAATGCAACAAAGCACTTTTTGAAATTGCAGATAATTTTCAGTGCTCAGATCTCTGTGTAGTATTGATGGGGAGGGAAGCTGATTAGGATCTTGGGAATTGTGCTTGATGGGAACAATCTGGAAGGAGTGAAAAATTATTAAACACACACAGCGGGAGTTGTAGGATTTACCATTGTCGTGCAGTGCTATTAATTCTCATTGCATCGTACAGCAGCTTGATTGCACACTGTGAATACTGTTTATTGGAGAACGGGTACAATTTTGCTGCAGTTGTTGTAATGTAATACTAAATGCTAATTAGGCTTCTAACAATAATTAGAACCTCTTGCTAGACTTAGAAATAGAAACACTCAATTGAATTTACAGAAACAAAGACCTTTAAGCTGTGCCAGGAACAGTATCTGTAGCAGCAGTATCAACTTTGTAAAGTTGCGGGGTTTTTTATTTGTGGATTTTTGCTTGTCTGTCTTTTTAATATTTTTTTTTTCCTTCCCCTGGTTTATATGTTTCATTTACAGGATTGCAAACATGTATTTTTATGGCGAATATAATGAGCTCATTATGCTTTCAATAAGGTTATTTTCTTAATGAAAGGGTTAAAAAACCAAGTAAATATTAGAAGGACAGCTGCAGATAAATTTGACATGAAAAACTATTGAGACGGTTGTTGAATGACTGGTATTACTAAGTGTAATGCACTATTCCTTTATCTATTTTGTAACATGAAAAAGAAGTAACAAAACTCAAATCCATCAAAAGCTACTTCTGCCAAGCCTCCCCCGCTAAAGTTAGGCACCAGTTTTTTTGCCAAATGAGACTTCAAAGTTCTATGTAAATATTTTCAAACATGGCAATAAAGATGAGCTATAGCTCTGAATAATTTACTACTTTGCCAGATAAACTCTCTTCAAATTTGGGAGGTAAATGTAATTTTTAATTTATTTTCAGTGGGTGTTTTCTTGGAATCAGTAGTATGTCAGGATGTTAACAAATGCAATTGAAAGGGAAAATGCATGGCATACACATTTTGATCTTGTTTGATAATTTTGTTGTTACTATATGTCCATATTTTCACAAAACTCAATGTACAGAACATAAAGGCCTTTACCCTATGTCACTGCTTTAAAAAAAAGTTAAAAAAAAAATCAAGTTTCTTATTCCATCCCAACCCAAGTTTTATGGTGCATATGTTGAGAAGATGCTGAGCTTGGGTTGCTATTTTGAAAACCTCTTTTATATTAATGAACACAGAACCTAGGATTCTTGTTTGAAACTTGGTTTTAAAGGCTTAATGTAGATATGCTCATTTTTGGTTTAAAAACTGTCTTTTTTTTCCAGCCTTCTCCAAATAGGAAAATCAGGAGCCTTTGAAAAAGAGCAGCAGAAATGGTTTTATCGTGGAAATACTGGGAGAATCTTAAGTATAGTGCACTAACATGTGCCAGTACCCAGCCATGCTGTAAGCACTTCACTATCTAGTACAGGGGCTGTAGTTACATTGAGAGTTTTTACCACATCTGTGGCACTTGCTATACTTCCTTTTGTTCACTGGTTAATATGTCATCATAATACATAACCAAAAATGGTCACAGTGCTTCCTGTTTTCATCATATTGTTGGTCTTCCTTAGATTCCATCCTTTTAAGTTTCTCTAGTGCACTGATAATGGTAAGAGGCTTTCCTATTGAGTAACTTTATGGCATACCTTGTCTGTTTGGGGTTTTTTTAAGCAAGGTTTAACTAATAAAATGAACTTTTCAAGAATGGAAAAAGCAGTCAAAAGCAAACCTGTTGCTTAATATGTTTAGTGACATGCCTTCAGCATTTACACACTCCTTTTGAATTGTTTTCACCCTGTAATTTACCCACACCTCCAAGCCATGTACAAGCATTGCCTAGTACAAGTTAGGTTTTTGTGTTTGAAGTCCAGCCCTAACATTATTGATTGTGTTGCAGTAAATAAAAAATGGGTAGTTTGTTCTTCATCATAAATTATTACAATGAATGCATAGAGTTACGGTTATTTACCTGTACAATTTTGGCCTCAGTTCAATGCCAGAAATTCTATTCTGCAACTTACAGGAGTGACGGTTAACAGAAATTTGAACCTTAGCAAATGAGATTTTCTTAAATGTGCCTTCTTTATGACATCTTACTATCTTTTGAATGACCTTTGTTTTTCTTTAAGGCTTAAACCATCATCTGGAAAAAATTTAACTTGAGCAAGACAGATTATTCTGTTTAATTTTCCATTAGGATTATCCTTGCACGAGTCAATGTCACTTGCTAAGAGGTTTGCTGAGATACGACACCCTGCTGATTAGTAAGTTTTACTCTTCTCTTCAAATACTGACCATTACCTTCCTATTATATTATAGGTGTGTTCACACTCTGGAGGCAGTCGGGGTCAATCCAGTATGGCTGACATGTTTTTCTTGTAGTGGGTCACATGCAGCCCAGTGTACAGACTGTGACAAACTGCTGCTGTGTGACCTGGTAGTCTTGGGTCAGAGTGAGAGAAATTGGTGTTGTACTAAGATGTATGTTAATACATATTTTATTTATATAGACATTAGTGAATGCCATTGTTGTCTCAGCACAAATCAAGATCCAGGCCATGGCCTTGGGGCTTTAAGGGGCTCACTTTGTCATGTGTTGTGATTTTTTTATTTTCTTCTTTTTTTTTTTTTCCTTCTACTTATGAATAATTAAAAACTTAAATTACTTGCCATGTTTGAAATTCATGTGCTGGAGAAAATAGCTACATGAAAATTAATTTTCTGTTCTGTGAGACTGACAGAAATCAATTAATCTTGATGTATTATTTTATGCAGAACAGGGTGCGGGAACCAGCAGAGAGAATGGCTACAGCTGTTCTTCTTGGTCGGGCCATATATTATTGTTGGCGGGTTTGACAGCTTCTGAAGGAAATGGCTGAAGGGTATCAGGCAGGTGAATCAACTGTAAAAATTTATTGGAGGATACAAACTGTTTCCAGGGGACTGATATAAAACTCACACTTGAGAACTGAAGTATTGAATGTTTTTGTGACTGAAGCAGCTTGTTGTCAATATTTATGGCTTTTCTCTTTGTTACATGTCCTATTTGTTTGATTAACTAGTCAGATGTTAGTGTCTCTTTGTAATTTATTTGTTGCGCCTTCTGTAGCATTTTTGATACATAAAGATTTACCACTAGGTAAATAGAGCAGCTTGTGCAATGCAATATGCTAAATAAAATGACAGAGGTGTTTACAGCGTGTTACAAGTTTTATAACTCAGTAGGTAGATCAGGAACTTTTGTTTACCAGTGTCACTGTTAAGTTGAAACATGTTGCAACGTATTAAGGGCTGTGAGGTAAACAGGTCTCCTTTTAAATAACTGGAGATTATAATCAATATGTACCTTAACAGTAAATCATTCGAAAAGTCTGTAAAGCCTTTCATGTAAACCCATAGATAATGCAAACATTTCTAAAATGAAAGACCTGCACGCTCTTTAGAATGAGCTTTATATTCACTTTCCTTTCCTATGTATCTGCACCAGTGCTTTTTATAAATCATAAAAGGGGGAAGCACTAAAGTAGCCACTAACAAGCTGTGTGTTAAATGTTGGTCCCCATGTGGATGTTTGCAGGGTCCAAGGTCCTAGAGCAAAGCTGAGTCTCATAAGATCCTGTATGTTGTTATATATACAGTGGTTAGAGAAAGAGTCTGAATCTCTCTGGCATCACTTGCTGGGCTGGGAGCAGCCTACTCCAAATTCTTAGTAACAGTTAAAGCTATTGCTTGATCAGAGAGTATGGCTGCAGCACTAAAGAGTCTACGGAGTGGGATCTCTGTGCAGCCTGTAGGTGTGGGAAAGAGAGACTAATTCCCACCTATCCCCTTCAAAGCTTCCTCTCTGGTGCTCTGAAATGGCATGTGGTGGAATATCTAAACTTGTAATACACTGAAAACCAAGGATTCCTGATGAAGAAAGGAATAAAATATTGCACTAATGCTAAAACCTGTATGTAATCATAAAGAACATGTCTTGTACAGGTTGTTTTCTATATCTCTTTCCAAAACAAGAAGACTACAGCAAGAATCGAGAAGCTTTAAGTCATGTGAAGCTGATGTGGTGAGGGACTGGGAAAGTGAGGGAAGGTTTTTCAAGGTACAATGGTTTGTGATTATAGAATTACCAACAATAAGAAATATCCAAGGGATTATTAAGTTTTGAAAGTTAATCATGACTCTGGTGTGAATACTGTAGATGGGAGTGGGGAAGTAGGCAAGTAATGTAGAAGGAAGTAAGAGCTGGGAGATTCTGCCCCTGTTCTGGAAATATGCTGAACTCTTAAGCTCTAGTTAGAAGCATTGCTTCCCTGTGCTAAAGTAATCGGTGAATTAAACAAGATCCAAATATTGGGAAAAGGAAAAGAAACTTTATAAATATTCTAAAGATTAATATTATATAAGTTTGGACTAAACAGTTTAACTAAGGTGAACTTTACGTGTCCTTCCTGAATTAAAAAGCTGTAAAGAAAACTAAAGTTTAAAGTAATTGTTAATGAAAGCTGGCCAGCATGACCTCCTGAAAATATGAGCATTTGTTGGTCCAACTTTCACAGATGTTAAACATTTGGTGATGTTACTTGGGGCTGCTTGAACCACATTAAAGTCCAGTCACTAGAGTGTTGAAACAGTTGGGCGCTATAATAAAATACACATAAAAAGAAATTGTGAGACATTAGGTGTTGTTTGGTGATGACATTTAGGAAATTACAGTTTTTCCATACATCGTATTCACATCTACGTAAGTTGTTTAGGTATTTAAAGTGAAAGTGGTATATATATTGTTTGTAATTGCTACTACAGTTCTGGCAGGTGCACATAATTTAACAATATGTCAAATATGACAGATTATTGTTGAGTTACAATATAGCCTTAATAAGAGCACATCTGTTCCCAATATACAGTATAGAGGATGCCTGATTTAAAGAGTTTACTTACTGATATTGCATTGTTTAAATATTTAACAGGATCCTAGACACAAATCATAAAAAATACACAGTAGTGTATAAAAATGAAGAATCTTACTTGCAGTAATGTTTTTGCTGCGGTTAAATCTATTCATTCCATCAGGAAAGGTTCATGTATTCTTTAAATCATGTCATCTGCGCATGCGTGTATATTAAGTATGACTGTGCAGAGAAAGAGCTAGGAAGAAAACCCACCTTATCACAGAAACTCTGGTGCACTTGGGGTAAAACATGAGAACTGTTCAACAGTGTATAGGAGTCTTACAGTAGTGCGTGGGCTGGAAAGTGGAAATTACTATGCCGGTTTCAACCTCTAGGCAGATATAAATAAGGGGAGCATACACTTCGTCGGAACTGTTTAGAATTTCAGGAAAGCATCCTGGAACCTGAATAACCTTACTTATCTTTATTTTACTCAAAATGCTCTGGTTTGGTATTGTGTCTACAGGCAAGCTCAGAAGTGTTGGTTCTGGTGTTGCTGATCAGGATACCAAGAACAATTTAATTTGGGGAATTGGAGATATTTGCATAGTGCTGACAATTCTACATTTCTCTTCTCTGCTTGCTCTCTCACACATTTGCTCTGGTGCCTTGTTTGCCATTTTACTTAGGAAGATAAGCTATCTAGCAATAATGCTGCTCTTCTTAACACAGTTCATCTGAAGTTCTTAGCAGCTTCTAAAGATGAACTGTTTTAAAACATCTCATGGGAGAAGACTGAGTCAGGAATGAGATGTAACCCATGGTAAGGAAAACCTAGAAAACCACTTGATAAAATGCAGTTGTTTTTAAAATGCCAGGCTGAGTTTATCTGGGTATATTTGCTGTAGAGAATAATCAGGTTTCTTCATTTGCTTCTGAATGTTGTTTTTATTCTGTTTTGTTATTTTTTCTTTTTCCTACCATTTTGAGATGAGACAAATTAGTGCTCTGTGTTAGTGCTGTGAGCCTTGTGCTCCTTGTTCCTTTCCTGGCTTGTCCCATTGCATTGGATACGCAAACATTGCTGGAAAGGAAAGTAAAGGCGTGCCTCCCTTTGTGAGGGAGAAACATCTTCATTGTGAGGGTGTTCTTTTCAGCCTTGGAGCTGAAGTAAGATCTAATGCTTGTGAACAAGTTTTCTGTTATCAGCTCAAGCTTGCTGCACTCACTTGAACGTACTTGCCTAAAATAAGTATACATTCATGCCAGGAGGCAAATTTAAGTTTATAATGAAATAGCTTCATTTGCAGTTCAACACAAGTGAAAAATGGCTGGTTTATATTTTTTCCATGAAACTTCTAAAAAGTTGTTTGGTTTTGTTTGTTTTGTTGTTGTTTTTTTTTTTTTTTTTTTTTAATGACAGGTAAAAAATGCTTTGATATTATTTGGTGAGTTGTTAGACTATGTTGCAGTAAGATCATTTGGGGCATTACTAGCTGGCAAAACCAAGTGGTTTTCTAGTTGCATAACTGTGAATTGTTGAAGGGCCTGAATGACAGAAAAGATGAATTTCCAATAATTATTTTAAGTATTTTAGAAATCGCTAAGGAAGAGCTGGTTGTGCTTGTGCTACTGATTTACAGCCTTTCTAATTTTTTGAGAAATGGTTGTATGTTAAAAATTCTGAAATGTGGTTGTTAATTATTTGAAGAATATTATCTCCTTTTTTTTGTGTGCGTGTTGCTCCTATGATTTTCATTGAACATAAAGCACTGCTTGCCTCTCTCAGGGGCATGGTAGCTCACAACTGTGTGCCCTTCATGCTTTATTATGCAATTTGGTTTTTCATGTCTTTCATTTATTAGCAGTAAAATGACTTAGGAAAAAAATAATTCAATTAAGAGGCTAAAATCACTGTTAAGATTAAAATTATAGTTAATTAAAGTGAGTTTCCTGGTTTTGTAAAATAGATTTAGTTGTCATATTACTTGAGTAAATTTTGAATACTTAAAGGAAGCTCCTCTTTTTTTCCCAATGCATTTTACAACTTTCAGAATTGCTAGCAAAGATATTTTTGTCGTTGGTAAGATATTTTGGAATCGTCCCTTCAATTAGGAAGCAACCTGAGTAAAATTTTTGTGTGAGATATCAACTAATACATTCTGTAACTGTTCAACAGAATTTTTTACCAGGTAACATACCCATTTCCCTATTCTTTCAGAGTTAATAACTTTGAAGATTTGATATATAAATTTAGGGCAACGCTTCAGTGGTTTGATTAAATATCTGTTTTGTGTATCAGTTTATAACTTTATCAGATTAGCTTTGCTGTTATAGACTTCTTTTAAGCTTCACTGTGCTTACAGGAGGCAACCTGACCTGTTTGATTCTGAAATTCATAGTATTGTAGTATTCCTAAACATAGAAAGAAATTTTATCAGGAAAAGCATATTAAAATTTTCTGAAAACCTTCGTTTCTGGAAAAGAAATGATAGTAGGAACAGGCTCAAACACCTGCCAAGTAAAATTAGCTAAAAATAAGTTATAGTTGATTTGTGATTTTTTTTTTTCTTAAGTGCAAGTTAATACAAGCAGTTGTTGATTCTGCCTTTAATCATTGATTTAAAAGTTGAAACAGCATTTCTATTTTTTTCATACTTAGTTTTCAAGCAAAACCCATCTAATTCTGGTATTTATTCATGTTAGATGCATTTTGTCATTTGAAAAACATTTTATATTCTAATATGTTTGAGAATTTATGGGACATGTTAATAACTGTGATCTAAGATAGTTTATTTTTCAAAAGCCAAGAAAACATGAAACACAACTAAAGCTTTACCTACCTTAATTATATTAAATTGAAGTATTTTTTAGTTTTCAGGTCTGAGTGAGGCTAATATCCTAAAGTATTAGTAAGTAAGTCCTGTGTTCTTTTAAGACATTGCAAGTGTAGTTTTAGGAGCATTGCCTAGAGATATGATGAGGTTTTTTTGACAGTTTATTTTTATAAGGATTGTTCTAGTAGTGATAAAATCAGTGCATTATTGATGTAGGAAAATAATATAGGAAAGCAGTTTAATGGTATATTAGAAGACATGGGTGAGATGTTTAAGTTGCAGTATCCAAAGATGGAACAGTACTACATTTGTTTGAATGGTCACGTCAATTAGAACTCCCATAGTTGTGAATCCAAAGCATTAAAAAAGTTCCTAAGACTTAAACTCATGCTTTTAAAAAGGAGCATGCTTACTCTTTTTCCTGTAAAATTGGATATGAGGATGAGTTCTTGTTACTCATTTCATTTCCCAACAGATAATGGAGGCTGTATTAGAGCAGATCGTAAGCTTAAATGCTTTTTCATCTCAAACATTGAACATGTTCTCTTTCAGCCTAACTGCATATAACAGCTTTTTTATGTTTTTAAGGGCTTTGTTGGTTTTGTTTGTCACAGTTACTGGTATTAGTTCACTAGTAAATAATGACTTGTCTTTATTAAGAGAGACGGATGACTTATTACATGTCATGGGCAATCCACAGTCTTTTTAAAGTCGTATTTTTAATGCATGCTTTCCCTTTGATGGTGGGGTTTTTTTCTTTTCTTTTTGCTTTGTGTGTCCAATGAGAGGGTTCTCTTACAGCAAAATCTTGTAGATTAGCTCATTCATCAGCTGTGATTTGACACTGACAACTCAGCTCTCTCTTAAATTTATTTCCTTCTAGAACTATTTTGACCAACTTGAATGCTAGCCCACCTACACTGGTGGTGAATATAAGTTACATGAAAAGGTATGTTATTGAAATTGCTGGTCCTTATGCTGCAAGTGGTTCTGCAAGTGTGGTGCCAGCTGTTTCTGTACGGTTCTTAGTGAAGATTGAATGCCACAATCCCCATCAGTATCTCTGTACTGTCATTAGCCTCCTCCCATTTCAAAGCATGCAGACCAGCGCTGTCCATACTGGGTTTGCACACAGGGGTGACTCAGGTACTTAGCTCTGAGCTGTTTCAGAGGCAGAATGTTGCTTCCTAAAGATGCAGTTGGCAAAATATCCCTCCAAAGGAGCAAACCAAACCAGCAGGAAAAACCCTTCAAATAGGTCAAAAAGAAAAATACGAGTGTTTCCTGAAAATTATGTTGTTGCTTTTTAGTTGTTTTATGTTAGTATTGAAAATGAGTTACCACATTAGGGTATGTGTGTAGTTCATAGCATTAGTAATTGAATGGATAACAGTTTTAACAACTAGTTGTGCAATCCAGTAGATTACATGATCAATAATGCAAACACAGCTTATCTGTAATACTTTTTAACAGCTTCTAATAATGTATTTATGGTTTATCTACTATATCCAATATGTTATCTTTGTGCACGAATGGAATGAGTGATACTCATGATTTTGCATCTTGCTCTGTATTCCTGGGTTTCCAGAGTTCCCAGAATTGAGAATGCTACTTTACACTAACTAAATATGACTCTTAAAGCTTTCAGGGGTAGGTTGATTTTTGACTCTTTGTAAAATGCATGTTGTTGAAATATGCCTCTACCTAATAATCTAAACCACTGACGGTACTTAAACTGCATTTACCTATTTCTAATCTCTACTTTAGCATTTGTGTTTTCCCTGGATAAAGAATGCAAACTCTTGTTCACGCATATTGTTTTGAATGCAGGTAGATATGGGATTCAGCGAAAAGCATATGCCTCATGAGACTGCCCAGACAAGACTGATGAAGATGGTACAGAAAATAATATGATCAAGGAATTCTGCAGACAGGCTCTTGTGTTGTATGCTATGGCTTGCCTTGGCAATCTGCTGCTCTATGTTAAGATTTTTATAATTATAATCAATTGCAGCCAAACTTAAAGGTTAAATATTAACATGAACATTATTAAAAGTTGCAATGTATTGTTTATCAAGTCGAAAAACAGTGATTTAGGAGAGTCTGCAAAGCTTGTCTATGTTTTATTTTCTATGGTTTTATAAGTTGACCTGATAAAAGGTAAAGTTACACTTTGCATTTAGTTGCAAATAATTTCCTTTGATAAACCAGTGTCCTCTGGTGGCAAATTTGCCTATTCAAAAGGGGGGAAAAAGATAGATAAATGAACATGAAGGCCAAGAATGCACATGTAATGTACTGTATTATCCCTTACAGCAAAAAGGGGAAGTTTCTTCTGCAAAGTTCTGGGGAGGAAGTCAGCTATGCAAGTTAAGTGCTTCCTGGGTTAATGGTACTTTTCAACTGATGCTTCTTTCCATAGGCGATGCTACTTTTCCTTATGGATAGTGGCGCTTTGAGTACCAGTGTTGCAGTCCTATGAAAGATGAGACTGTACCCCTTTGCAGTTTGTTGTAGTTGCATCAGGAGTAGTTGCAGCAATTTTCTATGAGTGGGAAACAAAAGCATTTTGTAAGAAATCTCTTTAAAGCAATATCCAGCTTATGTGTGTACCTTCCTTCTTTGGTAGCTGCTTAGTCTAACAGTACATTTTTAGTTTATCTATCTATCTAGTACTTAAAGTTCTCCTTACAGAGTCTGATTCTCTTTTCTTGCATTTCACTGCCTTAGACATGGCCTCTTGAGTCAGTGGAGTTACACATCTTACATCTTTTTAAAACCTTTGAAAAAATGAAATATTCCTCTTAGGATGAACTTTTAGAAGACTGATGCACCAGTCTTACAGAGAGTGAGGAATGTAACAATACACAGCCTTTATCCCCCCTCATCCATCTGTATCAGTTCCAGTCCTCACCATGCAGCTACAGCATCTGGAAATCTCCCAGCACCATAACTATTCTGTTGCATGTTTCCCAAGGATCTGGTTTTGCAATCCCGGTGTTATGGCAGAGTATTTATCTAGATCATGTCCTGTATATTATATATGAAATGACCAGCAAAAAATAAAATAAATGAATTCAAAGTTGATGGATATAAAGATGGTTTGTTGCTGTGAGGACTGACATGTAGGTTCTGCACAGAGTTATTAATGATTACTGTGTTAAGCTGCATATCATAGTTACATGCTTGATTGTAGATGGCGACTTCTGCAGTTGCTACTGTTTAATTGTGTCTGTATTACCACCTCACTAACAGCTACTGTTTTTTTGATCAGTGTTGGTGAGAAGAAACATGAGATAAAATCAGTATGCCATCATTTATTGTTGTCTTTAGCTGGTGTTTGGGCTGAAACATTAGCACGACTTAATTTGAGGTATGGCTTCTTTTGAACTTCTGATATATTTATATTTTATTTTAAAATGAACTTAAGCTTCTTAAATTAATTCCAAAGCCATATGCCGTCAAGTCTCATCACCAGTCACTTAGATTCCTAATTAACTTATACTCTATAGACCCATTTCTTTGCTTATATTTCTTTCAAGTTTCTCTAATGTGCTGTGAGTTACGTTGGAAGGAACAATAAGATTTAAAGGAAGAATTAATTTTGAAAGTTGGGAATAGAACAGATAAGGGAAAATGAGAAAAAGCAGCTTAGTATTTTGTCTTGTAAATGGCCTTGCTCTGGTAGACCAAAGAACCCATTTATTCAAAGAAAGGAGGAATGTTAATGAAATAGATCATGAGCATACCTATTACAGTAATGAATTTTAACACTCGCTTTGTTATATGATATTTTATTTATGAGCTTCCTGATTATTCAGATAAAGACAAGAAGTTTATAGCATTAGATTATATCTTGTTTTCATAAACATATTCAGTAGTTTAATAAACATAATTTTTTTTTCTCCTTAAAAATCAGCAAAATTTATGAGAGATTATCTTAGGGTTAATGAAGTCTAACATTAAGGAAATATTACTTACCCTATAATATTACAGCCTTCAGTGCTAGAGTTGTAATTGCTTAATGCTTCTTTCTACAGGCTATTTTTATATAGTACATGCTTTGTACCATTAATCCTATTTTTACACATTACTCTTAAGCCATTCATTGGAAAATATATATCAATGTTTACATTTTTCAGTCAGTGCCTTCACTAGAAGATATAATAAAATTTTTGATAAAAGAAGGAAAAAAAAATCTTTGTTTTCATTCTGAAAAGTGCAATGTGTATTTGACAGAATGTTGTTTTCTGGAACAGAGTTCTATTGGGAGTTTACTTTCCTGTCTTAAAAAATGTTCAAGTATCTAGGAACTCCTGTACTTAATTTTCTTTGAGGTCCTGTCAGTAATCAGTTACAAATGTAGATCAATTAATAATCTACAGTGGAAAAAGTTCCCAAGCAGAAAAATGTCTCAAAGAGGTTACTGTGAATATCTTGGTAATTAGCAGCGTGGTAGTTGTCTAATTGGCATCTTTAAAATGTAAGATTGAAGGTATATGCAGAACAGAGAGCACCTCACAGAAGAATTTATTGCCTGTTTTTTCTTAGAAGAACCTAACTCTAAGGAAAACAAAAGAGTCCAAAGGAATTTTAGTTTCATATATTAAAAGTTACTCTTGTGAACAGTTCAACCATTGTGAAGATAGTTAACAGTTGAAGATATTAGTGCTTTTGGAATATAAAAATATATTTTAAATTTTAAGAAAAAAAGCCCCACAACAGAATATGCAGCATACTGAATGATCATTCTGTATTGATTAGCATTGCAGAATCGTTTGTAGGGCTGTGTCAGTAATGCATTACCTGAATCGCAGTTATTATATGTGACTCAGAGCAGTAATTTGGGGTGATCAGAGCGGGTAGTTCATCCTCTGATTTTTAAATGGATACTTTTTTCAGTCTGTGTATATGACTAACAGGGTATTTTGCAATTGGAATCAGTTATGAAAGTAAATGCTAAGTAGTATATTTCAGTAAATTACATCAGTGTCCACTAAATGACAGTTTCATGTTCTGTGTCGGATAACCTTGTGTGTGGCGTGTTAGGAAGGAGGTACACAAAGGAATAGTGGAAAGTTGGGAAGCAACTAGCAGGTAGGTTTGCATTTTTTCAGGTTAATTCACTTGATGAAAAGCTGCTGTATGTGATGCGTCATATATCAAAGGCAGGGCATCAGTAATCTTTGCTCAAGGGCACGGGTAACAGACAGAAAGACATGTGAATGAGATGGAAAAAAGCAACTCATCCTTTTCTGCTAACACCACGAAGAAGATAAAGGAAGATTTATGAGTCATCTTGGACCACATACCAGCAGGAAGCATACAGTATTTTTCACGTTCCAAAAATTGGTGGTAGAAGGTAATCAGATTGTCACGATGTCCATCAGGTACTTTATGAAGAAATTGGGTCCTTTGGGCTTATGATTGCATAGTCAGCTTTTTCTTTATGCTGCAGTAGTTGTATTTTTGCTTTTCTGAAGCAAGTCATTTGTAAGTTAAGGAATGCTACTGAAATGTTAATTTTTTTTTTCAGCTGTTAACGTTCTTACTAGCAATACTTACATGGGGCTTTCCCAATGTGCAAAAGTTATGTCAAAAAGTAGTTAATAGGAGGGAAATATTTTTCATACTGAGAAAGATAGCAAATAATCTCATGCCTTTAGATAGGGCTGACTGTTGATGGGTGGTATTTTGTTATTAATTAATATATTCTAAAAAAGGGAAAAATGGCATGGCTGGAAAACTTTATTTCTTGTCTATTATTTTGCAACAAAGGATGTCAATGTGGTATTTAATACTTGGCTACCAGAACCATGTGTCTTTATCATCAGGACTTGGTAGTTAAAAATTATGATCTTGTTAAAACTTTTTTCCTGAGTACTGTTTCTATGCACTGCATAGGCTTTAGTCAATCAACTGGACTATTTTTGCAGTGGAGTGAAGGGCAAATAGGATTAAACTGACAACCTAACACCTTACATATGCAGATTTTAAAATTCAGGTATTCATTTGCATTCAACTTTCAATTAAACAGTATTTTCAGAATATTTCGCTTTTACCTAATAACTTTTCTATGCTTCTGCGTTGTTTCTTACATTTCTGATTGATGAGTTTGTCATTTCTGTGTAACTGTTAGTATTCCTTTCGTATTCATGTAGCTCATGTTTCTGTCTCAATTGATTCACATAGTTTCAGCTATTTATCCAGCGGTTTGGGGGGATGCCATGGATGCCTGCAGACACTGTTCTCTCTGATAGAGCTTGCTCCTTTTCCTCCCTGCTGTTGTACTGGATGCTCCATGAGGTGCCCATAGGCTTTGCTGTCTCTGTCTCCCTGCCTGTGCTCATTTGATGTGGGCTGAGCATAGTTTGAAGCCTTACAATGCAACTGGGATGGACAGCCTTTTGCAGAACCTTCTGTGGTCTAGCAGCTGACCTGTGGGATCAGTGCCAACCCTTTCTGCTCTCCCACAGTTTAAACACAGCCTTCCCAAAACTGCAGCTGTTCTTGGTGCTCTGGGTCAATGGTTTAGCTCCTCAGAGGCAGATATTAATAGAAAAAAGCAGACAAACATTTCAAAGTACAGTAAAACATGATTGCTGTGTAATTGATGTGGAGGTGTGTTTTCTAGACAAAATTATATAGCCAACAGGCTTATGTGCTTCAATGTCTTAAATGCCCTTTGGGCTCAGAACAAACTGGAATTCTGTTATGGTTTTCTGTCAGCTTCTTGAATCAGCTTTTTGTCCTGGTCTGGTCCCATAGTTCCATGTGATAGTTGATTCTTGACAGAAAGTTCTGTGTGGCTTGAGGT
Source organism: Psittacus erithacus (assembly GCA_009867235.2). Classification (NCBI taxonomy): domain Eukaryota; kingdom Metazoa; phylum Chordata; class Aves; order Psittaciformes; family Psittacidae; genus Psittacus; species Psittacus erithacus. The sequence goes on from WYDI02015451.1 coordinate 49,480, forward strand.
TTTTGTTTGTTTGGTTGGTTGGTTGGTTTTTGGTTGTTTTTTTTTCTTTTTTTTCCTCTTTTTCAAAATGGAAAAAAAAAAAGTCCACCCCTTTTAAGTTTGTCCTTTTTTAATTAAATCACTCCTTCAGGAGTGAGTGTGTATGTTTGGAGTGTGAGGTGAGGGTTGCTCACCTTGCACTTATTGCTCACTCACACTTGTTGTGGGTGTGATTGTTGCTTTTCAATTGGCTAATATTTCTGTGACCCTTCTGCAAAGCACATCAGCTCTGTGTGTGCCCTGAAATCTGTGGAACATGAAGCTCTGATTTTTAATACTCGATATCTCCAGAGACTCAAGTATAAATATGTAATCTTAAAGTTCTGAATTTGTCAATAATATTTACTGAAAGTTTAGAGACCATGATGTCTTCCTTCTGGTCTTTTAAAAGATGCCTTATCAAACGCTGTTTTAAAACTTTAGCAGATTATTCAACATTGGTTTCTCTTTGGAGACTTTGATTTGCACTATCAGCTACAGTTAAATTCTTAATTTTTTAGTGACAGCAAGTGTCTTCAGAGACCAAAAATTAGAAAGTTACTGACCCTTAATGATGTACCTGTTATTTTAGTGATGTGATTTAAATGGTTTGAGTTTGTAACAGTCTGGTTCATCGTGATGTCAAACTACGTGTTTTTAAGAACATCTCATGGTAGCTTTTCTGAGGGCTTCTTGTTGCTAAGAAACATAGTGTCAGGGTTTGTGGAGTTACTCTCTGGTTATTTTTCTTATCTCCTTCTCTGCTCTGCACCCATTCAAAAGCATAGATTTGCTTGAAATGCTATTGACTGTAATTCCTTACTTGTGGATCAGTCAAAGTTCAGTAATGCTTCAAACTTGGATTTTTTTTTTTTGTTTGTTTTTGAAGATGAGGCTTCTGAGCAGAGGATATGGATCTCAGCACAGCTGTTCTACTTGGAACAACTTGTTTGCTGGAAGCCAAGACAGGTGTATATTTTCTTCTTGATGGTACAGTGGAAATGAGAAAATAGTTGTTTAATCAATGCAAGCTGAGTTTTGCTTAGTGAATGAAGGTTAATAAAGGATCATGTTTAAGTAGGATAATTTTTGATCACTCCCTCTTAACTTACTAGTGTCTGAAACAAGTTAAAGAATCTTTTTCAGTTTGATAAACTGAAGGAGGGAAATTGCTAGCTGACTGGGATCACCTTATGTGTGAGATGTATAGCTAGTATAGCAGTGGTTCTCTGCATACTGGGAAAGCTAGTTGGTGGTCAGTTGATTCCTCTCGCCTTGTGAGGTTGAAGAGGGGCAGAAGGGCAGCAGCATAGATGCCATTTTCATGTCATCCATCAGTAGATGGGTGAATGTGGGTGAGTGTACGAGGTATTTTAAAAATTCTGTGATCACTTAAGAAAAATCCGTATGTCCAGAACTATAAACCAATGAGGAACATGACCCTTTTGTGTAAGTTGCATATTATAGTCAGTAGAAGAGCTGTACAAAATGGCATTTGTGCTCTGTGTTAGATATCACTTCTTTGAAAAACGCTCCCTCATCTTCTGCCTGGGAATGTAGCTCAGAGTTGCTACAGGTTGGGCTCTGAATTTGCTAGATCACCTCGTGTGGTGTAGCAGTATGTGAGATAGTACAAAGTAAGCAAGACTGGGCTTTTTCAGACCTCTGAAGCAAAACCCTTAGGGAAGCCCAGTGTTTCTGAAGGAAGCTGCTCTAGTGATTAAGTTGGTGATCTTTTCTAAGAGAAGTTTGCTTTGGTGGGCATTGAAGGACTGATGTTTTTCATGTGCAATTTCTCACTGGTATTTGGAGTAATCATTTGAGTATACATCACTCTTCAAAAAGCTGTCAAAAAAATCACCATACGTTTTTGAGTAAATACCCTGAGCAAATAGATAAATCATACCTATCCAAGCACTTTCTGTACAGTCTGTTTTGATTTCCTTAGTTTTCCATTTCATTCCCCATATATGCTACTACCCTGTTTCACATACTCTACCAGCCTTAGTATTGTTGTACCTTCTAGCAGTTGATGAAATGTTTCTATTCCTTTTGAAATAAGTAGTATATTTTGAGATACTGTAGAGTGGAAGGAGTTGAGTAAATGTAATGATGATAAAGTTCTGCAGTTGTGTAGGTTTATTTTACTGATGAGAAGTTTTGGAATACTGGGGGATTAGTGGTTTTCCACTGATCAATATCCACTGTTTCTGACTTCAGATATTTTGTTTTAGAAACTGAGCAGTTTTGAGGGAAAAAACATAATACATTTTTGGTGGAGTAGCCTGCAATTTTAAGTGTGTTTCTGAAGGTACTGAGGGATTACTGTAGCATAAATCGTCTCATTAAAAAGACTTCCTACAAATATATTGTAAGGTTTACTGTAGCTATTTGCTGCCAGAGGTGCCAGCAGCAACACAGTAGTGTAGCAACCACAATTAGAAAGATGTTAACCTGGGTTTATTGCTAGAAAAGGATTTGGTGGTTTCATTTGGTTCTGTAAGCAGCAAATTTTGAATAAAAGGACCTGAACATGAGTCATGCAATTGAATGTTTAAGACAATGTTGTAAATCACAGAATTATGGAGAAGTGAGAAAATCCCTTAATTGCAACAAGTTCCCCAATGCATGAAAGAACTATCTGACAGAGAAAATTGGCAGCGTGCTGGTGATCAGATGTAACAGCTGCAACACTTCTATTTGGACTACTTTAGGAGTAATAAACCTAATAATTTATCTACAAACTGCTGTGATAGCTATAATTCTGTTTTGTTAAAAAGATCTCTCTTCTTTCTACTTATATGTGCTTATATACATTGATATTTTGGCCTAGCATTATTGGAAGTATGAAAGAGGCTAATGCTGGGGGATTTTTGCATATTACAAGTGTCAAAATATTTTCTCCATAGTTTAGGATAAATAGAATTTTATAATGATACTGAGAATTCCTTTATGAATTGCTGCTTGTTGCTATTTCATTTCCTTGTTAATTTTCTTTCTTTCAATCAGTATCACTTACTATGTGGCTTGGCATGGTACATCTTGAAAAAGACTGAGATCTTCGTAAAACTGGGAAATTCCTCTACTGCTTACAAATGTATACTCTTATTTGTTCATAAGCCAATAACCAGAGTAAATGTTAACATTTGCTTTACTTGGTGTAAATAGGATAACCAAAATGCAGAGGAGAAAATCGGAACAAAACCGAAAGAGTCTACATTGCTGTGACTTTTTTAAAACTGTGGGTTAATCTTCAAAAGAGTTATATTGGGCTGTTGCTTGCAGACTTCATCTGTTGCAGGGCAAACACAGCAGGTCATGACTGACTTTTTTTTTTTTTTTTTTTTTAATTCTGGTACCTGACGATTCTGTGCAGCACTTCAGTGCACCTTGCTTCATCCCTGGAAATATTCAAGGGCATGTTAGACAGGGCCCTGAACAACCTTATCTAGTTGAAGATGTCCCTGCTTATTACAGGAAGGTTGGACTGGATGACCTTTCAAGTTCCCTTCCAACCTCCAACTATTCTGTAACTCTTATGTAGGCTGTATTGCAGAGAAGACTGTGTCTAAGTATGATCTGTTCTTGTTCAGAACAGACGAAAGAGTGTCCTGATGCAGCACCACCTGTATTTGCGGTATGACATCATCCTGAAATCAGCTGTAGGTTTTGAATGTTTGAGATCAAAACAAAAGATGAGTGGGTTCAAGTCACAAAACAGTATCTTACCTAATTAATCAATGGCATAAAAATGGACAAACTATGATCTTTCATTTCCAAACTGGAAATATTTGGTATCTACTTGCACAACTGACATTTTTGAGCTGGTGGCTTGTATGAACTGGAGAAATTGAGTTCTAAAGTGCAGCCACTTCTTTACTGTTTGTTCCCAAGAAACAGAGTGTAGTCAGAAAATAACTTACCTGTTTAAAAGTATTAATAAGGGCATGTTACTGTGACCTTCACTTCAATGTAAACATTTATCTCCAGTTGTTTGTGTGCAGTAATTTTGAATTAAGTTTTGGACTTCCAAAGTTTATTTTGAGTTTGTAATACTTCTTGGGACAGAGAATTTCCGTTTTTATCTACTTCATGCTGAAAGGTACAAGAGAAACACACTAGTTTGTTATGAATATTATTTGGTGTCATGGTTTAAGCTCAATCGTAAATTAGAAAACCACGTAGCCTGCTCGTTCCCCCTGACCTTTCCTCCCCCCCTACCTCCCTCCTAGAGGGATGGGGAGGAGAATGGAAAGAATGTACCTCCCATGGATTGAGATAAGAACAGTCCAGTAACTAAGGTATAACACAAACTACTGCTGCTACCACCAATAATAGTAACGATAAGGGAAATAACAAAGGAAGAGAATACAACCGCTCACCACCCGCTGACCAAGCAGAGAGCTAGCCCTTCTGGGTAACTCGCAATTTACATCTTGGCCATGACGTACTGTGGTATGGAATACCTCTTTGGCCCAGTTTGGGTCAGATGTCCTGTCTCTGCTTCATCCTGGCTTTCCCTCCTCCCTGGCTGAGCATGAGGCTCAGAAAATCCTTGGTCAGACTAAATATTTGAGCAATAACTAAAAACATTGGTGTTATCAGTGCTGTTCCCAAGCCGAAAGTCACAAACACGGTGCTGCACCAGCTACTAAGGAGGAGAAAAATGACTGCTACTGCTGAACCCAGGACATGGATACTTTTTTTCTGTGGTTTTAAGTAGTATGTCTGTATGTACATTGGTTACGTCACTGTACAAAACCATAAGCTTAGCAGAATGCAAACCTATGATTTAGTTTAGCTTTTGCATTTCCTCTGTCTTTTCAAGGTTGGTTTGTTGTTTGTTTTGTTTGTTTTTCTTTTTTCTTTTACGGAACATGTGATGTGTTAGTATATCACCCTGTACTGACTGCCTCTTTTGGGAAGACAGTACTGTAAATTCTACAAGTCAGAAAGCTTATTTAATGCTGTGAGAGTATTACACCAATCTTGAATTTTCCTCAATTAAAGTTTTAATAATAACATTGCACAAACAGGAGTCTTAATTGTCAGATATAAACTAGGTTGTCTAGATTAGTTACATGATGCACAGTATGTAAGTACATGTGTCACATAAATGAATTGTGTCAAACAATCCATGTGATAACACTTTATTGATTATCTAAATACAATAAATGTAGATTTTATTCTCTTGATCTTTATTTGGAGATGACATCTAAAAAGATATTGTTTACATTTTTACATGTGTATCCAGTGTGTAAACCTTAATCTTCTGGTCAGGAGTAGGAATCTTTTAGTATTACTTACTGAGTTACATAGAAGTTTGTTTCTCTTTCTCTGAATCCCTTATGAAAACAATCCAGGCTGTTCCTTTTTAGACCTCTCGGTGAAATAGTTCTAAATGTAAATGGTTGATCTTGGAGTGCATTGTAAGTCAGTATTGTTCAACATGGCAGTTTATTGATGGTAGTCTTTAATTATGTCCATGCTGTCAACCTCTGCAGTCTTTATTGCTTTGTAGTGGATCAGATACAAAGTGTGAAGTTTTCAAAGCTGTAGAGATGAAAGAGTAAACATATTCAAACAGTTCATTCAAATACACTTAAGGAAAAAAAACCCCACTACTAGAGCATGCAGGGAAGCCGATGAAAACCTGAAAGCACTTTATTCTTTTGATTACGGTGACAGCCTTAGAGTTCTATCACAGATTAATCTTTATTTAAAATGGAAAAGTGCCAGAGAAAGAATATGATCAAGAAATTTATGAAATAACGGTAAATACACACAGATTTGCAGGTCTGAACTTTATTAGATAGATGAACAAACCTATAATTTTTCATAAATAATTGCATGTGAAGTTTAAGAAATTACTGTACAAGGCCTGCCTATTTGGCATGGGCAATTGACTCTGGTTTAGCTTTTCATGTAGTTGAAGTTGTGATTGCCACTGGATGACTTTTCTACCAAGAGAGGAGGCAATAGAATTTTGGTTTCTTCTTGTGTTTTACGTATGAAGTCATAACTTAGGGAGATGTCATGGCTGATCCTTAGTGTATTCTCTGAAAAGCAACCAGCAAATTGTCACAGGAGTAATAACTGAGGTCCTGCTCAGCCATGTTTTTGCTGCATATTTGTGTTCACTTGGATGCTCCAGGAATTCCAACCAATAATTATTGTCACCATCTCCACTATCTATACCCCAACACACCTTTTTCAGAAATACTGTAACAAATTATGATTTTTATGAAAATGAGAACACAATGTGCTAGCACTTTTTCTAGAGCAAGTGATAATGGTAATCACAGAAATAGCGCAACCCAGCTGCAAGAATGATATTGCTTTATTTCTCTGGTCTGTAGTGCCCAAATTTTTCTTGTACAGTGACATGTTTGTCTGTAAGCCAGTTTCCGTTTTCTTCTTAGTAAGGTTTTAGTAATTTGTGTGTTCTTTTCCAGTCATGTGGCCCATTCTTACTTATTTCATGCAGTTTACTGACTAGGTATATTTCATGTTGATCTTAGTATGTTCATTTTCACACTTTTGAGAGTATATTTATCATGATTGTTTTATGAATAATTTGAGATATGGCTATGAAAAATTCAGAAATGCAATTGGTGTTCTCCTTTTACTGTCATAAATACAGTATTTGCGTATTGGAAATGGCTGGAAGCATTTTCAGGAGGATATCCTTGGTAATATTAAGCTTTACTATGATCGTTGTGTGGTGGTTTGGTTTTTTTAACAGAAGTGAACAAAGTGATACAGGGGACTCCCACTGTCTGTGAAACATACGCCTATGAAATCATAGCCATCATGGAGAAGAGGGAACACTCTATTCAGTCCCCTCATCTGTAATGGTGAGAAGTAGAGATACAGGAAGATGAGTCAAGGTCAAGCCTAAGTCAGGGGTGCAGTGTTGTGGATGCTAAAAGTTTGCCTAATTTGAAGATCTGTTGAGAGTTATTCAACATGAAAGACCATACAAGGTCTGGGAAGTTCTTAACCTGAAAGTGTTAGGAAACTGGCAAGAGCATCATGGTGGGGAGCATCATATTGGGTTGTGTCATTCCAGTATATGTTCCTGGATATACCCTTTTTGCTACTGTTGGACAAAATGTGATAGAATGCAGAGACATTTGCTCTGATGCAGTAAAACTGTTCTTACATCATAGTTTTTTCTTGTATGTGGCGGAAGGACTGAGTGGATTGCATCTTCAGCTGAACACCCACAGTTACTAATGCAAGATTTTTTTCCTCTATGTATTGTAAGTTCTTAATATTAGATGGTACCTAATAGTTAGAATGAAATATTTTAAAATCACAGAACAGCTGACAGTCTATTTAAAAATAAACATACTGGTTTTGTTCTTTCCCTCAACCACGGAACCTTTTCTAGAACTGTGAAATTTGCTGTTTCAGTAGGCAACTTGAAATGCAGGTGAACCATTATCTTGGTGATATTACATATGTACTGTAAATAAATACCTACCCCCTCCTTTGCTAGACATCTTCAGAAGGGGATGATGCATCTTTCCTTGTTGCTGTTGTCTCTCGCCTTTCTTTTACCTGTGTAGTGCTGGTTTCCCTCTGGATTTGCAAGGCTTCTTTGTTTTCCCTCCTGATAGGCATGACTTCTGTTTCTTTTGTAACTGATCTTGTGGTGTGAGTTTCAGAAACAGCAAGAAGCTGGGGAGCAAATCATATTTGGATGTTAGGAAAAGCAAAGATTCCTACTTGAAGCCCTTCTGTTCTCCAGCAGTAATGTTGGCTCTCTATTCCTCTCCTGCATTGCTGACTGAATGGTGTGTTTTTGTGATGTTATGTCATGGAGGTTAGCTACCTGACTAGAAAACTCTGAAAGAGGTGTTTTTGTTGCTGTCCATGATCTTTTTCTTTTTTTGTATGGCTTAATGGGACTGCCTAGTACAGTAATAAACAAGTTCTCTCATACACTGGAAGAGTAAATTGAGTTTTCTTTCTGGGAAAACATTAAGATATATTACACAGGAGAATACTAATTCCCAATGCCCCACCCTGAGCAAGAAATTTTGGGGCAGGAAAATTCTCTCACTGTTAGAGAGAATTGTTCATATTACTTTATTAGCTATGTTTGATTGTAGCATCACTGTATACATTACTGCTTGTGATAGGCAAGTTGGAAAAATCTCAATAGGATCAAAAAGCATTTAAGTGATATGCATCTGTGCAGTGAATCTGACTGAGGTCTGTAAAATGTGCAAGTAAGAAAATGATCATTTCAGTGCGTGATTTATTTCAGAAAAGAGCTAGTATTGAGAGCTGTGACAATAGTGTACATGTCTTGATTTCTTATTTTTATTTGGAAGATAAACAATTTGGGTTTTATGGCACTTGTAGATTCTTGTCAAAACGAACTGGGCATTCACTTATTTTTGCACATTATCTGGCTCCTTCTTTTGGGCAGCTTTCTTCTCCTTTTCTCTCTCTCCCTCTTTTTATTTTTTTTATAAAGTAATAAAGTAGAAAGTGACAGCAGGATCAGCTTAAAGTAACAAACATGTTGGCTTTGATTTTCTATGTGATACTGCAGATACAACTTCCATTTTACATTACTGTCAACAGAAATTATATTAGTACGGAAGCAGCAGCCCTTGCTTTGGGATTTTCCTGACTGGTGTTTGGGGATGTTGTCTAAGGGAGGACACCCTTCTCAAGCAAAGGGTCACTTCACTGCTGAGTTCTCTTTATTTTTAGTAATAACATCCAATACAATTGAAAGTGGGGTCAAGGTGAGGCTAGGACACTTTCAAGAAAAGGACTAGGGAGAAACAACAAACAGATGTTCTTTGATGATAACTGTTGAAGAGGGAGGATTTGGCTGAGAGATCTGTAGCTTTCACTTGTTGAGAGCCTTTAACTTGAGCCAGTGGTGCTGTTTTTCGCCCCCCAGAGTAGTAGTGTACCTGCTGTTGCTATCAAGCCACTTGCCAACAGTGGCATCTGCTCAGTGTAGACATCAAGAATTTGAATGTCAATATCTTTTCCTTGAAATGAATGGGAAAGTATTTGTCACTCAGCAGCAATCATTCTTCAAATAAAAGGTTAGCCAGACAGAGCCCTTAATCAAAGAGTCGGTCTTTTCTGTCAGCAGTGCCTTTTAAATAGCAATGATGAAGGCTGGCTGTCAGTGAATGACTTGAGGAGTTAGGTGATTGATCTGCATAAATCATTTTCTTTTAACATTGTCAGTGAAAAGTAAATTGGTGGGATTTTGGGGGGTATTAGCTATATTGAAATTAATATATAATATTTTAGCTGCATCCTTAGTCTCAGAGTTTCCATTAAAAAGTGAAACTATATTATCCTGATGATGAAGTATTATTGTTATTGCAATTACCATGCAAATTAAATTCAAAAGTTGAACATGTAACAGATTTTATGAGCTGCAAGAGAAATACTGTTAGTAAAGGAATTAGGAGGAAGCTGTATCACTTAGTTAAATTTGCAGAAGCTTTTGATTTAAAAGACAAAAATTGGGAGTGTCGTTTAGAACTATAAGCTTGAGATTTTAATCATGTTATCTGCTTCAAAAATAACAATAAGGGTAATTTCACAAGTATTGGAAAATCTCATATATTGGAGGTTTATTGTCACAGCAAAGTACATTCTCTGTCAGTGTGAGTGCTTTAATTTCACTGTTTTTTATGTAGTGATTTTTTGTTTTGCTTTGTTTTCTTTTGTTTTCAGGAGTGTCAGGGGCATACATTACTAGACTTCTGTGATGTTGCCTGGCACATGCTGCTCCTATTGACAGTAGAAGTTCAGCACCTATCCCTACTATTAGTTTGAATTAAATCTGTGGAGTGAGGAAAACTTTCAAAGATGCAAATCATACCTAGGTGGCTTTTGTGCTTTAGAAATCTCTTCATAAATACCATTTTGGGTTACTAAGAGAAATTGTTGGGTTCGAGGCTAGGAAATGTTACCTACTTCAGATACAGTTCAAAACATCAGTGAGTTGCTTTTTATTCCCCTGTCTTCAGATTAGTTTTTATTTTTGGAGTGGATGTTAAAAAACCTGTGAAGTAACACACTGCACCACCTCTACACTGTCCCTGAAGGCCTGTAATGATCAGCTGGATGATACTCCTGTGTGTGAGGACCTGTTCAACAAAGCATATATATACACTGCAAAAGACCTGTTTCAGAGAAATCTGCGTATATGAGGCATATGGATGAGTTTTCAGCTTTTTAATCTTTATTTGTAAAAAACGTTATTTAGATTACTTGAATTACTGCTGCCATTCCTCTTCTACCCCTTCTCTCCCCCTTCCTTCTCCAACCCAGACCTGAGCCAGCAGGACTGAGAAATACAATTGACACACAAAAAAAGGCTCACTCCTTCACCTTCTTTCCCCACTCTCCATTTGAAAAGCTAATTTTATTGATTAGGTATCAAAGTGTTTGAAAATCTACTTCATATGTCCTCATGCACTGCCTGTCTACCTGATACATCAAATTGTTAAAGGACATTGTTGACCTATTTAAATTGTAACATTTACATTTCTCAAAGGTAATTCCCAGCTGGCACTCTTGGATAACTAGGTATACATCTGGCTAGGTAGGAATGGAATTTGGATGTGTACAATTGCCTCATCCCTGGCAGTGTGTTCTCAAGTATCCAAACGTGCAGCAGTGAGGAAAGGAGGTGTGCATGCATTATAAAGTGTATGCACAGGCTTCACTTGAAGTAGTAAATTTATTTTAAGCATATTCTTTGAGATTTGCCAAATCATTCTTGCGCACCTGGAATATTTTTCAGTTTCTGCATTCATTTGGGGATCTACACTTTGTAGCAGATACAGGCTTTGGTTAACCATAGAAGCATTATATTGTTGATTTTCAGACTTGCTGTGGATATGTATGAATGATGGGATTGGCTGGTGTGAACTTAGCTGAAGAAAATCCATTCTGCCTGTGCTATTGCTTCATTTATATAGTGGATTTGGTTGGTTTTTTTTTTTGTAGTTTGGTTCCTCCCAGCATCCTCCTGACTGATATATTCAAAATGCAGTTTGGAGTAAATGTTACTGAATAGTAAGTAACTGAATATGTAGTTGCAAAATGACTACTGGAGCTTGTTTTCCATGTTGTTGTTAATTTAATTGCATTTCTTTGGGGTTTCTTAGCACATCTGGCAAAAATTCGATGTTGTTGATCCTATCCAAGTGCATAACCTTTTTGTTCTCTTACTGTGTTTGGTGTTACAAGTCAGAAGCATATTGTTTGGCTGCGGATCTTGATGTTGACCAAACTGCTGATCCAAATGACAGCAAGTCTTATCCTGTGGTATAGCTTTGTTTACATGCCTGTGATAGACTTCTGGTATGCCAAATTTTATCTAAGATTTTTTTTCATCTTCAGCAAACAATGCCATAGTTTACTGAATACTTATTAGGTTGTCAAAGTTTGCTTCTGCCTAATTGGAAAAAGAGTGCAAGACAGTGGTATTTACTATCCTTCTTGATTGTGTTACTCTCTTGAACCTTTCTATTTAGTTTTGCTGGTGGAATTTAGACAACGTGCCCGGCCTTTATAACGAGTTTGCTGTTATTTGGGGTTATATTGCCATTAGCTATTAGATTTCATCAGCCATTAAAAGCAGTGAAGTTGCTGAATAATTATTCTCTTAGAGGTGAAGAACTCAAAGGCAAAAGGGTTTCAAAATTAATGGAGATGATGGCAGTGACTGGGAGGCAAGTATTGCACAGCAACTTGACCACAATACAAGAAAAAGACAAGTAGCTAGTGTGAATGGAGAGGTAGGACTCTACCTGTCCATTGGGCTCCTTCTCTGTGAAATCTGTGTCTGTAGTAGAGCTTTTGAAGTTACTGTGCTACATATGAGACAAGTTCTACCTTCAGATGTTTGTTATCTTTGCATCTTATTGAACTGAATGCAAGGGTAGGATGACAGAACCCGGCACTAAAACTGCTTTCAGTCATTTGCAGATGATTAGAATAGTTAGTTTGGGAAGAATCTTGGAATGGCTTTATTATTTATGAATACATGAAGAATAGCTTTTGATGTCTCTACTCTGTTTATACTATAGTAAACTATACTATGTTTATTCAATCTGATTTTTTTTTTTTGTCTTGTGTCTCAGTGCAGTGGCTGTTCACTTCCATGTACAAAAAGAAGCAGCACTGCAACTGTGTATTTGTCTAATCTTCCTAGAGGAGTAACTGTGCCCACTCTGCCTGCTTTGTTGCTCCCACTCTTACGTGGTTGTTCTGGGGGAAGGCTCTTCTGAACTGATCTTCATACTAATTTGTACAATTTTGACTTAGTATGGGTATCTTGTGGTGGTTTTCCTTTCTTTCCCCCTCCCCCAAATGTGGACATGTGGACATAATTTTCATATTTTGAACCAGTATTAAATTAATTGATATCTGAGTTGTGACACAGCAAATATAATGGGAATTTGCTTACACTATAGCTTCTTCAAGTGTTATTTTCAGCAGTGATTTTAGGTACCATATTAGGAGATATTTCTGTGTATATGCATGTCTATATTCTCATCCTTATTGTTCCTTTATTAACTCAAAATCATACATTTTCGAAAAAGAATAGAGAACGGTTTTCAGAATGTCATCTATTTCAGTCTAGTATTGCATGCAATTCTAAGTTTGAATACTTAATTTTTAGCAGATGATTTTTAAGCAATAAATTGTAGAACCTCATCAAAATTCCTGTTCAGTAGTGACCTGATTTTGAGGTAGCTTCTGGCCTAACAATCTGGTCATTTCAACCAGTAATCTATCACATGGCTTTTCATAAACTCTTTAAAATGAGGTTGAAAGCTAATTGATAAGCTTGCTTTCATTCAGCTGAGCAAAGGTTGAATGAGTGTTTGCTGGACGTTGGCAAAGTCGTCTTAAAAGATCACTTCCTACCAAAAAACCTAAAGGATTGCACAGATGTGTAGTTAAGTATTCATTATGAACATGCAAATATTGCTGTCCCAAAGGAACATTCTTTGATTTTTGAAACTGCTGTTGCTTTACGTGGTAACTGTCATGAAACGTGCCTTTGTATTGATAAGTGTCTTTTAGCAGATCTCTCACGGTGAAGCGGGGTAGACTATCGGAACAGACAGTTTTCCCCATTTTGTGTACACGACATAAGTTTTTACACAAAATTATGAACATGTGAGAAATTAAATAAAACTTAAGAACATTTATTTTGCTTGAGTTGAAGGTGATGAAAATGCTGAGTTACCTACTTGTTTTTACCATGCCTTTAATTTTTATTTCTACTGATATAAAAAAAGTACAAGAAAAAACAAAACAAAACAAAAGCCAGGAACAGTAATACAGAAAACTGTGGCTTCACAGGCTTGTTTTACCAAGACTTGATATTGGACTCTATTGACAGTTGGGGAATTTTCTCTCTCAGGGCTATATTCAAGAAAAGATGTTGCCTCTAGATGATAAATTCCAAGTAGCAAAGTTGGGTTTATTTGATTCAATTTTATTTTTGGAGGGCAGGAAAGAAGAGGCTGTTTTGGCTTCTGAGCCATGGGCCTACCACTGCAAAAACCTGCATTTTCTCCAATTAACATAATGCTATTGTTAAAAAAAAAAAAAGCTTTGTAAAACCTGGGTCACTTCAGTAATTGAGTGTATAACATATAACACAGTTCTGCTAAAAAATGTAGAAGGAAAAGTGAGGTGTGTCTAGGCTAAATTATGAGTGGTTTTGTACTTCAGCTGATGTGAGAACAGACAAGAATTGAGCTTGTCTTTCAGATCCTGAGATCACTTTGCATGGCTGTCAATTACTGAAGAAACCGATCTGATAATTAGTTAAGAATTGAGAAGCATCGAATGCTACAAGGCCGCTTAGCAGTTGCTTCTCAGGACATTTATACTGTCATAGCAGGATTTCCTGGAGTAAGCAGTGCATTTGGAGGTACAAAGACAGGTAACATTATAAAGTCTTGTCTTTACAACTACTAAGCTACCTTTTAAAAGACAGTGCCTTTAGAGTCCAAAGGAAAATACAGCTCATGGCAATTTTGAAACTTTTTCTGGGTTAGTTTTGTTCTGATTCCCTTCCCCTGTTCTTTCATGTTTACAGTTTCATTTCTAACCATTTTAACTAACCATGGTACAGAGGCTACAATTACTTCGCAGCTGCAATTGTAAACCCAGCTTTGTAAGGGATGTGCTGGTTCTCAGAGCAAGCTTTGTGTTACTTACTATTCGAATCCTTTGTCTCTCTATGCCAATTAAAGCATTTAATTGAAAGAGTTCAGAGTAAATGGAAATGGTTTTCTATCACCACTCTTCCAGTGTTCGGAACTTTACTTAACTGTGACTTTACATTGTCTTTTTGCTTAAAAAGATACATGCAAGTAGTATTCCAGGATTAGTTTAATTCTGGTATAATTTTTGGTTGCATTACGTCAAGAAAAAATTATGACTCAAAACCCCCAACTTTGTTTTCCTTGGACTTCACCTGGAAATTATATAAATTTAAAAAATAAAAAAAAAAAAAAAAAAGGAAAAAAGCAAGACTGTGTCTTTAAAAACCGTTGTGATGGGAGGGGGCATAGCGGACATATAATCATGTTCATGCATGCATACATACATATTTGATATGGACAGGCAGTCATATTTTCTTCTACACAGATCAATCATTGTCTTTCAATTCCTGTCTTGTCTGGCATCTGCTGACCCATGCTTTAATTCTGTCAGGTCGGAGATATACGGGCCTTTGTAGTGTGCTTGTACTTCATGTCATGTCCCAGCATTGTTGTACATCTTGTTTCAGAGATATTTTGCTGTAATATTCTGTGACCTTTTCCATTGAGTGAGGCAGTTGGAGAGCCACTCAGTGAGGGAAAATTGAGCTGTTTTATTCCTCCCTAAGGAGCCTCATGTTTCCTTTCCACCATTCATTTGAAAGCTATCATTTTCTTGATTTTATAGCTGAAAAAACACCATTGATTCACTGGATGCTAGATGCTAAGAGTTCTCCTATTGACATGCCTATTGACAGTTTTCAGTATATTCTGTGTCTAATTATTACTCTTGGCTAAATGATACACCTTGTGGACTTGAGAGATGGAGTCAATAGCTCTCAGTGTATTGTTCTTGCAGCCCCTATTGAGGTTGGTGTCAAAGCACTGTGATTTATGCAATCAGAAAATTTCTGTTGGTGTACTGCATAATTAAACAAAGTACAGAGTGAGTGGTGACAAAACCAGGTCTGCCAAAGTCATCAGCAAATGAGAAAAGATCCCTACAGTAAATGGCTGAGACATTGAAGAATCTCTTTTGGCATCTTGCATTTTTCAATTTTCAAGTGTTTGATTTTTCTTCCTGATGTGTTTAAGAGTGGGGGTTTTTTCTGCTTTCCATCTCTTCCATTAGATAGTATTAAAAACTAAGTATATTAATTTATGTCTGTGTTAGTAAAGTTATGCTGCTAATGCTGTTATAGGTGGAAGTACTGGTACATTTTTCATGATTGCTTTTTAAATAAAGAATCTGATGTTTCTTGCACACTGAGGCAAGGAAACAAAGTGCCTGGTTTTGGC
Organism: Psittacus erithacus; assembly: GCA_009867235.2. NCBI lineage: Eukaryota > Metazoa > Chordata > Aves > Psittaciformes > Psittacidae > Psittacus > Psittacus erithacus. The sequence continues at coordinate 65,085 of WYDI02015451.1, forward strand.
TTTTGGAAAGTAAAACTTAATATTTTATCTGCTTCTAGTTGTTGGTCATAAATGTTCACATAATGTTTGGATTTGCTCTGAAGTGTTGTATCTTTAGAGAGAGAAGATGAAGCTAGCATATGGAAAGGTGCTCCTTTTGCATATGTACAGTGTGCATATAATCTGGATATATTTGTATTCAAATATTTGTTCAGTGAATCATTACATTGAAAATTTGAGAATACAGATTTATTCGTTTATTTTTTCAGAAATGATACCAAATAATATGGCTCAATATTATGTCCTGTCTCCGAATTTAACTCAATGTAGTTGTTCTGGATTTTTTTTGGTGGGTTTTTTTTTTTTTGTTTGTTTGTTTGGTAAGTTGATTTGGAGGATTTTTGGCATTTGTTTTTGGTTTTTTAGTGTTTTGGCAGGTGGAAGAATTTCATGAAGCATTTAAAACAAAGATTTATTTGCATAATATTTTATTTATTAATGGTTAGTGGAAGTGGCTTGAAGCAGGAAGAGTCCTTATGCATCAACAGCCAAATTGCTAACTCCAGAAAAAAAGTGTTGATTGTATTTTTTAATAGTTTTTACTAAGCAGTTTCTTGTGTACTTATGGGACCATGAAGCATCTCATTCAAGGCTTTCCTAGTAAATATGAAAAAGGACGTATGTGGTTTTCTTCCCTTGTCACTGTTGTGTGTTCCACTAGTATTCACTATGGAAGAAGGAATTTGTAGGCTGGTATGTGATTGGACTAAGAAATCGCAAGACACCTCTGGAACTGCCCAAAGGTGAGTTCTAGTGCTGGTTTTCCCAGTCCTTCACAGTAACGTTGTTACTATCACTGAGTAGTAGGTGAGTAAACAGTAAGGGAGGAAGCTTAAAATAGCATTGGTTTAATGTATGCTATTCAGTCCCCTCAAATTTTACTTTCATTATCATAGTAGAAGACTTGAGTGAGATATGCTAACAGAATGCTCTGAAAACGCGCTGTGTGAAGTTAAGAACGTGAAGATAAGGACATGCAATTATAAGCTCTTAAGGGCAATGTGGACAAAAGACCTAAGGGCTGCTGCCTTCGTTCTCTCCTTTTCTCTTTTCTTTTTCTCTGAAGCACATGAATTCATGCTAAATTATATAGTGCCAGACCAAGCTGCTGCTTGATGACGTATTTTGTCAATGTATTTTTAACCAGATTAAAGTAGGTATTTACATCAAAAAGACCTAATGCTGCTGTAACTATCATTTTTGTTAACACATACATATATACTCTGTAATAGATTTGTATCACTGTTGACTCCTTTGCAATATTTTTTTCTTTCTCAACAGATCTAAGAATTCATGAGTTGAAACAAGGTTTGATAATACAGTTACTATCCACTGACTTTTGCCTTTCTTACCCATTGACATTTGGCTCTTGACTTTGTTAGTATCATAAAGTAAATATTAACTATATTTAGTCCCCTTTGAAATAGGATGTCCAGATTAGGCCAATGCAAAAGTGTGACTGCATTCTACTTTTTACTGTATGTATTAAGATGCCACAGAAGTAATATTGTTTCTGTAGTTCTCATTTGTCATGTAATCTCTGTAGGTTTCCTTTTTTCTTTTTTTTTTCTTTTTTTTTTTTTCCTTTTAAATCCAATTCACAACTTCAAGCTGAAGAATCCTGCGTTGTCGTTATTATACAGACAAGCTTGTGGAAAAACAGTGCAAGGCTGAACTAGCAGCAAGCATATGGAGCATTCGTTTTAGAATGGTAGATGGGGAAAGAATGCAAGGCTGTGTTTTCCCTCTGGGATTGTCAAGAAAGGTAGAGCCCTCTGAGAGAGAATCCAAAGGCACAGCAGATCAAAGTGTGTTTGTGACGGGAATGCCCTAGGGTTAGTGCAGTGCGAGGTGTAGCTTGGCAAATCACCATGCTTACAAACAAAAGAGTGTACTATATTCAAATCTTCCTCCAAGCGTTTCAGCATTTCAAAATGACAAATTATTGTTTTTGTTACTTCTGCATTTGGAATTGTTTATGCATTTCAAATGATCTGTAAAGTGAATTGTGTACACTCAACAAACTTCTTCTTTAAAGTAGGCGGGTTGGAAAAAAGTGATGCAGTCACATTAAATGCCAGCTATTCTGCTCCTCATTTGATTAGACAAACAGTAGCCTAAAAAATGGCAGTGGATTAAATTGATATAATGATAAGAATTCATACAGTGTACTGTAGACAGGAAGAGGAATAATGCAATGTCTTTGAACTAATGTAATGCACTTTGATCTGCTATACATGAAAAATCTAATATTACCTGTATTTGTGATGATTCCAAACAGGCTCACAATATGGTAAATGCAGTTTTTACAACCTACTGTTTAATTTTGAAGACTGATCTATTTCATTTAGGCAACGTCTCATAAAAATAAGTATAAAACCACGTTTGTTTGTTTGAATTGGACCTCTACTGAAGATTTAGCAACAGTGTCTCATTGCTAATATGTGTATTGAACAGAAAGATTAATAGAATATATGATGACTTGAGGGGTTTAAATTATTCATTTGATGAAGGCATGATCTTTTATGGAGAGGAAAAGCCTACTTTTTCTATGTTTAAAAAACATTCACGTTTTTAAAACTGTAGCAATATCAAGTTTGTCTTTTATTGGAGGATAGAAGATAAAATTCTCCATGTATTAAATATAGGAACTTCATCAAAGTGTGCCAATGAATTAACAGGATTTTGTTAATTCTTTTTTTTTTGAATCAGTCAATCTGGATTTTTCAGAGGTCTTTGCCTCTTGAAATTTTCCAAAATGCATTATTAGGTTTAGATTGTGATACCTTCCTGTCTTTCTTGCAGCTGTATTGTTTATGATGTGTACTCTAAAAATTCTCTCTCTCTCTCTCAATGTATACATATACATCTTTTTCTAACCCAGACTGTTTTACTGATCTAGTTTTAGATCACAACTTTGCAAAAAACTGTTGAACTGTTGCAGCAGAGAAGACTAATCTGTGAAAGACACTGAGCAACTGAGGAGTGGGAAAATGAGAAATAGTATCATAAAAGCTACTACTGAGTCCATCCTTTCATCATTTTTCCACATCATTCAAATTATGCAACAGCTTGTTGGTCATTCAGTTGCATCATTCCTTCTATTGTATTAGCAATGCATTGGTGGCACTTGTCCTGTACATGCTGGGGACCCTTGTAGAGCTGTTGTTCTTTTAAACTGTTTTATCTAAGGTATCCCTGGTGAAAGACCTCTGCAGGCCCGCTGTGTAGCCAGAGTTTATGTTTAAGACTAGATCATTTTCTTAATGGATTTACTTGGTCCCTCTGAGAGCCTTCTGTTATTTCCAGTAGTGAAAATTTGTACCTTTATGTAAATCTGTGATGGTAGGTCCCATTTGTGCACATCTGGAATAGAAGAATGATTCTTACCCCTTTTGGTACCTATTTTGGAATATATGGTGACAGGTAGGGAATGAAAGGCTTAAGCACACACAAACCCAAACTTTAATATTTGTGTTGCTGAGAATTACTGCTATGGCGAAAGTTAGAGAAATAAATTTGGTGGTGGTGGTGGCAATCAGCAGCACCTTGAAATGACTGCAAATGTTTGATTTCCTCAGCTGTACCTAAGGTCAGTAAAGTCAGTCACAGCTTTCATATCATTGTATGGGTTCATACTGGTTAACTGTCATGGTTACAGCTGGGATATCTCCTGCCATATGTGATTTCACTGTAACTTTGTTAAGAGCTGTATGTTACTGGGAGTGAGGAAGATCTACAGGTTGGCCAGGGTTTTATAGGCTTTCTTCATATAATGTCTGGCCCAGGCTAGCAGCAGTAACTCAGTGGTGGGTTTGGCTTGTTATCAGGGCAAATATCCTGGCACATTTAGGTGTACAGCGTACCACCTTTTACATGGAGTCTTGAATATAGCAACTCACTAGCCAGTCTTCTGCTCCATTTGAGACAATTCAGCATACTTAAGAGAGACCCTGTTGTGTCAGCAATCTGCTGTTTTGTTATGAGCAAAACTGTTAGCAACTCTAGCTTTAAGTCTTTCTTCTAATATTTTCCTTGATTGAGCATGGTTCTTATACTGCTGATTCTCACACTTCAGGCTGCAGTCAACTTGTTGTCCATATGCATATGGCAATTTGCACAGTCCTGGCTCTATCACTTTGCTGCCTACTGTTTCTGCAGATGTCTAGTGCTTTCACTGCAAAAAGAAGTCTAGATATATGTAATAACAGCTGGAAGTGAGGAGGAGCTGCCAGCCTACTTGCCTTTACTGGTAGGCACTAATGTTATGCCAAGCAGATAGGGAAGTAGAAGCCACCAGAAGAATACCTAATAGTGGCTGAATAATTAAAACAGTTAACTTATCTTTTAAAGTGATATTGTAGGCACTGATGAGAGGTGTCAGAAGCCTGATTTAACATAGGTTTTGGCCCCATTTTGTGTGAGATTTGTACTAGGTGACCTCCAGAGATCCCTTACAACCTTGATTATTCTGTGGCTTGTGGTAGGGAAATGTATCCAAAAATACTTTTAATATGACATAGCTATCTATTGTGGTACTAGTATTTTTTTTTTTTTTAAGAGAGAAGATGGTGAACAGTAGCTCTTTATTACCCACAAATTAATTGCTAATTGCCGATACCTCTTTCTTCTACCTAAAAAATCTTAGTGCTTAATGGATATGTATTTAATGAAATAAACTATATTCTGTCTCTTTGGGACTAGACATTTTAAAACATGTTTTAAATATATATTGAAATGTTTGCACAGGTTCACACTAGGGTTCCTGGCAGATAGTATGGCAGAGAAGCAATAGTACTTTTATTTTTTTTTTATCCTTTCTCACCAGTATTTCTGTTTTTCCAAACTTTGGAGACGATCATATTCAGAAAGCCACCGCCCTGAACAAAAATAGTCATATTTTGACTGAAGAGAGATTACCAACTGAGAACATGTAGCATTTTGACAGAACCAGATCAAAATGCTTTGAATTTGGGAAATGATTTTTCTCCTGCTATTGAGTACTCTGATAAAAGAGGAACAGTTGTCATTTTGAAAGCAGTGTTCTGTACATAGTGAGGATTTCCAATTAGCACATTTTAAGACTTGTCTGAGATGATGCTTAAAAATGGGACATTACAAAATGAAATTATGTCATGGTACTTTCTAATACAGTTCTGAGAAAAGTCGTTGTATGGCAGTGCATTTCATGTGCTTGTCTTAAGGCAGTGATTCTTGTTTTCCCATTCCAATTACAGCAAACCTTTCATAATTATCTAAGAGTTGTATACAAAGAGTATTGCAGATCATATAACAGGCATATTGTATGCTGTATGACATGTATGTGGCAAAAATAATTTGAAATACAAATATTACGGAATAGTAGTCAGAAAATAAATATTCAGTACTTGCTCTTCTAATGATAATTGCACCTGGTAGGCATATGTCTGACGGTAGAGAGTCAGAGTCCTACCAAATTGGTGGAAGATGGATAAAGGCAAAAAGTTAAGGATTTGCCAGAGGATAAATTAAAGTTACATAATGACAAATTTTCAGCTGATTGTAAGCTGACTGGCTACAGGTCATGAACAAGTTTATCATAGACAGTTCCTGCAAACAGATCTGGACCTAACTTGTTTAATGCCTGGAGAAGTAACTATGGAGGTGCTGATGGGGAAATGCTATGCTTTAGTCTCTAGGTAATCTTAGGAAGGATCTCAGAGGCCTTAATTATGCAGCCCATACTCACATTGCTGTGTACTTGTTAGAGCACATCTTGTGGGCTTCAGTGGGATTAGTTCTGTGAGCAGTCTAACTAAGAGTGATTTCAGTGATTCATTAAAGTGTCCAGGTATAAAGCTGGTTTCTGTTATAAACAATATTTCTTAGCTTAAGATAGTTAAAAGCATTATCATTCATTCTAAAAGCAGTATGGATGGTAAGTGTAAATGAGATTTTATAAGTACTTGTCACTGTTTTGCACACTAAGCTTAATTGTCAGAAAAAGAAATATAATTTACAATATTTACACCAAAGGTTAAAGACATAAATTATTTTATTATGTGAACAATTACATTTTAACAACAGGATGCATTGAGAAGGGAGCAGTTTTTTACCTTTGGCTTTATTTGCTGGTGTTCAATAAGTCACCTTCAAGAAGATAGTATTAGGTGGTATAATGTACACAAAGCTGGCTTTTACTTCCAGGTTACATCTTAAAAAAGCATTCTCAATTTATGAAAGCGTCTTACAAATTGCATTCTACAGTGGGAGAAGTAAGGAATGTCTTTTCATCTTAAACGTATTTTTCCAATATATGGTATTTAGCAAAACAAATGAGTAGTATAAACACAACTTGGACTGCAAGTCTGAAATAAAACTGTATGGCACTCTCAAGTAAAAAAATACTTTTCCCTTAATGGTGCCTTGTTTTTCTGTTTGGTTTCTTTAATAGTAGAAATACTATATCTTAAGTGTCTCTTATGAGGTCATTGGCTTCCTACTGTCCTTTTCATGTGTTTTTGAGAGCTGGCTTTGCCTGGGTTGTGGAAGAAGGTGGCTATATACCCTACAAATTCCGTGTCTTCTGCTTTAACAGAGTGGCTTAGGCTGCCTGGTTTGTGCGGAAGCATGGGGAGCTCTCCTGCAAGTTTTGGTAGGACGCCTAGCTGCTGCTGCACAGATTCCACTACGGATCTGCTGTTGTATTTAATCTTTGTCCCAGAAAAGGCAGTTTAGCAGTGTGTGAGAACAGGCTCCTGTATGGCTGTTGTGTCAAGATTCATTCTGGGCAGTAGTGATTAAGAAAGTCTGTAATGCAAGTAAGGCACAATCTGTCAAGCTGAAGATCATGAGGTAAAATCAGAGCAGAGTGGAATTGTTACAGAAATTGTGGTTTAGTCATTCAAAACAAGCTAGTCTTATATTTGTGTGGCACAGTGCTCTGCCTTGTACACATACCTTAGCAGATTGAGGGGGTTCCATCCTACCTCTTACTGATGTGGATACTTGAACTTTTAAGACTTAGTTTGTCTTGACTATTTGAGAATTAAGAGAAACACATCTGTGTTTTCAAAACATTCTTTGGCAAGTTGCGTGCCTAAACCCACAGGAATTTAAGGGAGTAACCTAGCCTTGTTTATGTGCAATATTTTCTTTTTATCTTCTCTGATGTTGGCTGTTCTGTTTTGAATCTGAATACAAAGAAAGAGCTTCTGTCTTTGACTTTGATCTGGCTGTTGTTTCCCTATGAAAGAATGAAAGAGTCTGAGCCCATGAGTGTGCTTGTAGAATCAGGGCTATCAGTTGGGATTCCAGATCTTTGCATTAGAAGTTTGCTCTCTTTTTCTCCCACTATTTGTGTGCGTTGCTCCTAGCACTTTGAGATCTTAATGTTAGCTCTGAAGGCTTCACGTTCTGATGTTGTATGAATCATACCCAGCAGTTAAAAATCATATACAAAGAAATACTTACGGACTCTTCCAGAATTAAAGAAAGATGACTGGAAGTCTTCTGAACCCTGAAGTGCATGTCATCTGTCTGGCCAGTGTTGGTTTTTCTCATATAGGAAGAAGCTAGAAGAGTGTGGGGAGATTTTTTCTGCTGTAACTGATAATTTGAGATTGAGAACTCAAAACTAGCTATTCTTGTTAGTCTCTCTCTTCTGTTTTCTTCACTGCTGGAACAGGTTTCCAGCTTTTTGTGATCTTGTGTTTATGTTGCAACAGAAAATGTTGCGAAAGCATATGTAATATAAATTTGCATATTTCTGTCCACACCTGATTGTTTGCTCTTTTTTAAAACCTGTTGAACCATTATTCTCCATGCCCAGAGATCTTTTTGCATTTAATCTTTTTGGTGCCTTTTTTTTTTTTTTTTTTTTTTTTTTTGATTCCATAGCACTCTGGGAGTTCTCTGGACATTTGTTTCACCTACTACCAAGTGTTGATTGTGCCTCATGATCTCCTTGTCTTGCCAGTACTCACCCTTTTTTTTACCTCTTGCCAGGAGTTCCAAGGGCAATCTCACTCCTTCCACAATGTTTTATGCTGATTTCCACCCTGCTCTCATGTTATGTTGTTTGTTTTTTTTTTTTAATATGTCCTTTTTTATCTTATTTTAGTTCAGGGAGCCCCAAAGAGTTTCTCAAGTGTTGGGGCTGGCTGAATGAGAGCCAAGAGCAAGAAGGAGTTGTTACAGCCAGAGCAGGGCCTTGAGGAAGAGCTGTGTGTTTGTAACATTCATTAGCAGTAATATTTCCTGTGTGTATAGCTGCTTTTATCTGGGAATCCAGAGTGCTTTACAAATATTAATACACCTCTTTGGAGCAAGTGATAACATGTGTCCTCCTGACTTCTTGTTTTTGTAATTTAATTTTCTTAACTCTTCATGATACATGACATTGAAGGCCACGTGATGCTCGGAGCAAATGAGATGAGTTAATCTTTCTTCTCTGGGAGGTTTGACTAGAATAAATAGTTGAGTTCACTTGAAATTAATTACCAAGAGATGTTTAATCAGAATTTGAGTGTCTTATAGACTGAGATGGGAAGCCATTCACACTTTAAGACATTTGTTTACTCTAGTGCTCTGCAACACAAAATTTATCGAGAGAATAGTAAAATGCAATTTTGAAGTTGTTGTATTTGTATTCTTGATTAGTTTTGCTACAAATGCTCTTAAACCAAAATCAATGTCTTTGCCAGTTTAGTTTAATCTTCTTTTTTTTTTCAAAATTTATTAAGTTAAAATCACCAGGAAACAACCTTGTAATTACAATATAACATCCTTGAACAATTACAGGTACAGATCAGACTTCTGTCCCATCTAAGCAGCCAGGAATAGACCAAGCCGTATATTTCTTAAGGGTTTTATTAAGGGTTTCTGCTTTTTGTCTGAAATTTCTCAGAAATAGATAAATATGCATCTGCTCCATATAGTGCATTAGAAAGTGAGCTAATGCTTCTGGAAAGCAGTTAACATACTGAGCATGCATGCAGAGCACCAATTGTGTACTTCCGTGATGGCATCTCTGGGGTTTATGGACTTACTGAAACCTGCCCACAGTTCTAGTCAGGCGCTCACTAAAAGGCAAAAGTCCTCAAATTCTCTCCCAGCAAAATTCCCTAATTGAAAAGGGGGACACACGGGACAACTGGACATATAATGCTCTACTTGCTATATGAAATGCATGAATTACAATTTGTGAAAGTAAAAAAGTAGTAAATACATTAGCTAAAGTATGTGTGCGCCTGAAAGGCAAAGTATGAGAAAATAATGATTAGAGAGGTTTTTATTATGAAGAAAACTCTATAATATAGCCTTTGTGGTAAATCCATCTTGAAAGAGTGTGTTGTACTTATGCCATACGTACTCAGAAGATGGATGTAGCATTGTGACGGTTTAGGTGTCATGCCCTAGAAATGGTCGTAGAATAAAGCTGTGCAATATAACTCTTCACATAATGTAGCAGTAGCACTAAAAATTGTAAATACTTGCCAATTTGTGATCCCATCCTTTATTTACTTGCAGTAATGAAAATCACTTGCTATCTGTGCTGGGTTAATAAAATTAAAAAAAAAAATAAATTGAAATTATGAAATCATGCCAGAATAAATTGCTATTTAGTATTCAAATTGTTTTCTCAAATATATTGAAACTTGCTTTATCACTTCAAACTAATAAAATGGCCTCTATAAGAGACAGGCAAACAATGGCAAAGCATTTCTGCTAAACGTCATTCTTTGAGTATAATTTTCTTACTGCCAGATAATAGCATTTCTGACTGAAGTCTTGAGCACCAGTCATGTCTCTTGCCCAGTTAAGTCAATGACAGGTGTGTGGTCTGTCTGATTCCTTCAGGATACACAGTGCTGACATGTCCTATTTAAAAGATGTGAATTCAGGTGTGTCTAAAGTAGAGGCTGGTTCTAGCACACACAATATTTATTCTTTTAATGTCAACCTTTTATTAGTCAGTGTGAAATGTTTATATGTGCCAGTCTACATTCATGTAGTGACTTTTTTAAAAGTAGGGCTGTACAATAAAACTAGATGAAAACAAAGTATCTCTGAATGCTAGCAAGCATAACATTATTGAAGAACTTCACAGTATAGTAAGTGTTTTGAGTATTTAGGTTGTCCTACTTCTTTTGCGCCTCTGCTGAAGAAAAGAGTAGTATAATTTTTTAGAGGAATATTGCTGGGCCTTCTCAAATTACTTGTCAAGTGCTATGTTAACTTGAAAGCATTGTAAAGTTTGAATCTAAATATACCTTTTTAAGATTGACTTGAGTTAATTGGAAATTTTGATTGTTTGTTTCCAGAAGTAAATTAATTTCTTGTGGGTTTTTTAAGTTTCTCATCCAAGAAAGTGGCATGGCAATCAATGAAAATATTTGTGCTATTTTAATATATATTGTCAGAAATGTATTTATAGGAACAGATAGTGATTGAAGCTTACATGATTCTGCATCTTTTTTGTCTTCTCTTATCAAGTGCTGGAGGCTGTTAGAGTAGTCTTGCCAAATGTTGTGCTTAGGCAAGGCAAGTCTGGATTTACAGAAAAATACTGCCTAAGTTTAGAGTTTGATAATGAGATTATTTTTATGGATGATGTTTTATCAACAAGAAAATGAGGAGAATTAAGAGCACCTTAATCTTCAACGAACCCAAATAAAACTTAGTATCCTTGTTTTATCTTGCCCTTAGAAATTTGCTGTTATCTATCTTGTATTTAGCTGCTAAACTGGATGGAGTAGGTAGGCTCCTTGTCGTATGTGATTTTTCACTGTTGAGGCTGGTTATCAAGTGGTTCATGGGCAACAGTACTGAGCAAGGTAATATACTGCTGATCAGTTTTGGCCTCCAATTTAACTTCATTTTATTTCCTGGGCCACATCCGTTTTATTATCACATATCACTCAGACATCTGTGGTTTTTTCAGGTATGAATAAGAAATCTGAAAGGCAAGCCCATCTGAAAACATGGTCCTGTTCCCTGCATATTGTCACAGATTTTGTGGAGGAGTCTGGATCAAAGTCTTTGGGAGGACTGTGTTATTGCAGTATGTTGAATATATACTAGGAGACTGCATTAAAGTTGCACAGGGCAGTCTTAATTTGCTACTTCCTGAATGACAAATGCATTTCTTAACAGCATCCATTTGTAGTTTCAACATTTTTTCACATCAGTGGGGAACTCATGGGCTTAAGGAGGAAAACACTGAATACTGGATGGAAAACCCTTCTCATAAAGCCAGGTTTGCCTGTTGTCACTAGGACAAAACACTTGATCTCTCAGTCTGAGTTTATGAAATGTTTTGTGAGTTCACTTTTTTATTGTTCAAACCAGCCAAAACTAATTTGCTATATATTCTCTTGTTATAAGTGTTTTACTGTCCCACTGCCAAGTCCCAGTACCAAATACAATTTCATTTATTACTTTTTTTACAGATTTCTTTATTTATTTATTATAAAAAGAAATGGTATTGCTCCACATTCTTCAGTATGCCTGGGGGCCTTTGACAAGCTACCTGTGCAGCTTGGTGTGGAAGGAGGGAGCACGCTAACTGTTTATAAGATACAGAACTGGAAGAATCCTGATCACTTGGAAAGGTAGGGCAATGATACAGAGAGATTGGTAAAGACTAAAATGAACCTGGGAGAAACCAGAAGAATTTCGCTTGGTGAAATTCCAGCTATCACATTAGAGAGAGGCTCCTGAACAGTCTCCCCAGCATAGTTAGTCTTGATACAGAGATCAAAAGCTAGAAAGCAGTTATGGGGAGAAGTGTACATGATGATAAGGGACATCCAATTAGATGAAACCTGTCATGTACAGTGAAATTTTTGGAACTATGTACAGGCAAGCTGTGGTTTGTTATTGTTGTTTGTTTGTTTTATATTTATTTTTAATATATCTACAGAATTACTTGGTTCATGATGCATTTTTTGGAAAGAGACCTCAAGAGTGTTTGAGAGTACATAGAGAAAGATGGGAAGTGCAATTACAAATACAAGGGAGAGACTTTTTAAAAAGATAAAGCAAAAATGTGGAGAACAACATTTGGATTAAAATTATGGCTAGCTATAAGGAGGAGAGAAGTTTAAAGAATTTGGTTTAGGATATAGAATTTTTCCCAGTGGAAAGCAGTAGGATTAAGTTATTTGGATATATAAACTGCTTTTTGAAGTGTATGTTGAAGTCATCACAAATATTCTCTGTCAGCAGTTCTTCCACCTTCTCCCATACCACATCCTGTCCCCGCTCGCATTTCTGTGATTTCTGTGTACAAGATTACAGTGTGTCAGATTGATTCTGCAGATAAATATAAAAATATGAGCTGCCTTCATTGCTGGAGAAGATCATACACAGGAGGGGAAAAAGCAAAAAGACGTTGTATAAAACTTCTGATTCAGTCCATAGGCAAACAAAGGCAAGGCTTAAGATGAGACCTTTGTTGAAGAATTTAGATCTTGTCCTAGGTGGTGTTCTTCAGTATTTCATGAGTGACTTATCATTATTCTCAGCTGATATAAAGGTATTTGTAAGGGTCTGAAATATTAAACCCCATAGCTCACAAGCCTTGTTGTTCTGTGGAAAAGCATAAGCTCAGCCTGCAATACAGGAAGAAATTCTGTGGTGTTCTTTCAGGTAGTAGAAACCATGCTCTTCAGATGCTTTGAGTTGTTGTATCATTTACATCTTGTTTGTTTGTGATGCTTTTCATAATTTTCATAGAATATACCACACTGTTGAGAAGATGCTGTTGAGAAGAAATAAAATTTATGTAAGGTAAAAAGAAGTGCTTTACTGACAGTATACAGCTTTTAGCTTTGATTTGTTATAAAGATAAGAGAATTTAACATTTGGGATGGGGAGAAAAGGGGAGTTTACCTAAGGGATACTGTTGCAGAGGAGAGTGTAATTTTACTGTCAGATATGCTTGGACTTATTTTTGTCAGAGTAATTTGCAGTAATCTATAGGTTATTTGTGCTCCAATTTTCTCAAAAGTACTGTGATGTGTTTCTTGAGACCTGTTGTACAGTTTGAGTTAACGTATGCCTTAGTCTGTACCTGCCTTGCAAGTTCTGTAGCCTCCCTTAACCAGTCCTAGAAGAGTGCGCTGACATTTGTGGACTTCTGGGACCACTTGCAAAGTAGACTGCTACTGTCTAATTCTGTCAGGAATGAGTGCTCTCGGTACTCGTGGTGCTTGCTGGTATTCTGCAGGGGTGAGAACGCTATCATAGAATCCTAGAATAGTTAGGGCTGGAAAGGACCTTAAGATCATCTAGTTCCAACCCCCCCTTGCCATGGGCCGTGAAACCTCGCACTAAACCATGTCACCTACCTGGTTTTCATTTTCTCTTGTTTATAGAGGTATTGAAATGTACTTGTTGCTTTCCATATTGTTCTTTTCCCCCTTTTCTTTTTTTCTATCAAGTGATTATGTCTATAGATCTAATTCAGAAAGTCTAATAAACTATCTATATGCATATGTATATGTATGTCATGAGAATGAATGTGTGATGACTGTGTATCTACAAAGTACAAAATACACGTACCAATTTTAACTCTAATTTTAAATTATTGCAGGGTCCCCCTCAGCTTGATCAGTGTCAGTGAAAGGATGTAATTTAAATTATTGCAGTTCTGTTAAATTTCATTCATTTGTAAGTTTTATGTATTTTGCAGCTGTATTCTTAAACATTTATTGCAAATACACTCTACAATTCTAGTAGAAAATTAGTTTTTGTGTTTCTGTAATGATCCCCTTGAGGTTATTTTTTCATAAATCTTTTCTTCTATTTTCAGATATAGATCTGTTTTACAGTAGAGAAGCATTTGTAGCAAAAAAAGTAAATTAATTTTTTTATATTAAAAAAATCCTCTGTGGGACCTAATTTCTGAAATATGATGATCAGAGGCACTCTTTTTAAGGAACTAGTAATTCATATATTTATTATAATTACAAATTCCATTTTATAGCAAAAAAAGTGCATCTGCTATCAGTTCTTTTACAGTGTTCCTTGTAGATAATCTGAAGAGGAATATTTTCTATCTAGTATATAAATTTGTCATGGGCTGGTTTCTGTTAAGCATAATAATGGATTCCTTGAGTATTCATACCTCAGTAGAGCCTGAATAGACATTTGTTGCAATTTCTATTAAATTTTTGCAATCTGGTTTTATGTATTTCATTTGTCTTACTATATAGTTCTCTCCTCTGACATTGTTTTTATCAGTGTTGAGACATCCCAGGAAGTTCTTACTAAACTTTGTCAAAAAAAATTGATTTTTGGAATTCCTGGTCTTCATTTTACATTGTACTAGTTTGTGAAAGGGTAGACTATTGCATGCCGATTTATAATAACTTTTATTGATTTGTGTGCATTTTCATCTGTAGTCCATAATTTAATGCATTTTTGGTACGGAACATAACTTACCAACAAATGCTGTTTTGTGGTAAGTTGGCCAGGGAATATCTCTGACTTAGTGACTTCAGGTGAGGTTTTTACTTTAAAATGTTGAGAATGCAGGGTATAATTTGTAAAGGTTTTAGCTAGTTTTTATTTATTTAATGTTTTGGTGCCTTCTAACTTACGTGTAGAGTTTCAGAAACAGGACAAAGTAGAATTCTGCTAAACAACCATAACACTGTTGTAGGATTTATTTTTGTAGAGTTTTATGTCACTGTAATGCTGCGCTGTCACTCCCAGCTTGGAGTGGAAGTTTGAATTCTGATAATTAGTCCACTTCATTCATTGCCTGAACATTAGATAGTTTCTAAGTTTAAGGAATTGATATAATTTAGCATATAGTTTAAGACTACCTGTGTTAGGAAGAACGCTATTCTCGGTGACCTTATTAGTATATGCCATTAGTATGTGCCTTATTAGTATATTCATTTATTGAAAGAGGTTTTAATGGAGAATTTTTATCTGCTTTAACAAGGAATTATTTGGGTAATTATGTGTGTTGGTTGGCTTTAAAAGATTCATAGGCAATACAGTTTTTTAAAATTGCTTCAGTATCTGAGAAATTCTACATGTTTGATTCTGCATCCTACTACTCTATTATAAATTTTCACTGAATTGTCGTGCATTTTTTGGCCTCGTGTCATGGTTTAGGCACTGAACCCAAGACACTTGGACGTAATTATTTTAGGATTTCTTTTCTTGTACATAGAAGTCACAACTTCCTCCCTCACTGCTTTTGGTCCATAATTATTTCATTGTGAACTACCACAAAGTACGTTATTCAAGGAAAATTGTCATAGAACTTCCAGGAAGGCAACCTGTGGCAAACCTTGTAAAATCCTTTTTCAGGATCCACTTTTATCCCTAATGTAGTTATTAAAAGGGTAATACAAAAACAAGAATCAAAATACTTGCCTGTATCTTAGGTGCCTGTCTTGCAATAAACATTCTTCATAACAAAAGTAATTCATATTTTAGAATGTAACATGCTTCATCCAATGCACCTGTGGGACTCCTGGACATAACGAATACAGATGAACCCAGACAACCAATACAGACACAGAAGTGGCCCAAAAAGACTCAGTCAGTAAAGCCCAGAAATACCATTAAGCAGTGGAAAAATGCCTTCACAGAAACCTTATTTAATCTATATAGGTTTTAGGAAATGTAGAAAATACTAGCAGAAGATGATCTTGAGAAGGTTCCACTGTGTACTGCATCAGTAATCTCATAAAGACATGTTTAGGAAAATCAGTATTGGAGTGAACATCTTAATTTTTCAGTGCACTAACTCAAAAGAAAATTGTGAGTTACTCTAAATTCTGAAAGATAATCTCTGAAGATGTTCCATACTTAAAACTTTCTGAGAGCTTTCTTTGTATTAGATTTCATTCTTTAGCTCTGATTACTAGCTAATATTACTAACAGTCTGTCTAATTGATGAAATATCATTCCTTTGGCACACATTGTTATTTACAGTTGAATTCATTCCTAGGATGACATTTACAGCAAGCAAGTTTTCAGAAAAACACATCTTTTCTTTTAAAAGAAAGCTTTTCATTAGTGTGCTTTAAAGGAGGAAAGCTGGAAAATGGAAGGCAGGTGTCCACTGTGATGTATTGCTGGCCTGGTACCAAATGATGCCAAGTGTCTCATGTGGAGTCATTCTGTACATTGCAGGATCAGGCCCCTAGCTGATGGTACTGAGACATAATACATCATTTTCATGAGACGATTGAGCTACTTCTATTGGTATGGGATAGAATGTTTTTCTGATATGAGGTTGAAACACTGTATTCTGCTGCATAGTGTTTTGAAAATACCATACGTCTGTATGCATCATTTAGATTTATGCACGTGAACTTGTATACTGTTTAAATGCATGTAGTATTCCATTTTCTAGTAAAGTTACCAGAAGGGTAAAAGAAAAATTTGCTGGGCCTATTCTTCACTTGGCTTTTTATTTTTAACAAATGAAAAATACGTAGAGCAGTTGTCATTTGTTAAAGTGTAGCAGAAAGAGCGAAACAGGCCAGTGGATGCTTCATCAAGAACGCTCATTCAGAATGATGAATGTGGCTAAACACACATTTGTTCGTAAAACTTGCAGAGTGGATGAGCATCATTAAGCATGAGGAATAGGTACAGCACGCTGAGAAGAGAGTGGAGCAAACAGATGTTGTGAATTTTCGCAGACATCCTTCATCCACCAGTCCATCATTAATATGGTTGAAGGTGATCTTTTCTTTTTATTTAATAAGCGCAAACAAAGTGTGTGTGCTATAATACTGCTGAACACACTTTTTCCAGAGGGAGTAGGGTTTTGATAGAGGTCTACTAAAATGCAGATAGATTCACTGCTTGCACATGGTGATAGCATGTCAACCTCATGAGCTTGCACATACGGTTTAACATGGCTACTTTCTTTCTCTCTGAGAGCCTTTATTTGACAAGGTTCCAAACATAAAGGTTTGAATTTGCAAAGAATGTCCTGAAAATGTGTTTCAGCTGTGGAATTAAGCTTTTTGATGGTGTAAAAGCTAATACTGATTTGTTGCTTCTTTATTCTTGTGAGAAAATTCCTTTATATATTGTGAACAGTCCAGGAATTTCTTTTTTTTTTGTTATCTTGGAAGTTAATTGCAAAATATATCTCTGCATCAAATGTTAATTCTGGATGTCTAAAAGGTTTGGAGTAGTGCATTTTATCTTTACCACACTCTTTTCAAGTTCTTTTGATCTTCTTTTTACTTCCTTCTGTATGATGAACTGTTGCATTAAGGTATCTTTCAAGACTACTTTTACAAGTGACTAACAACCTTCTTTTCATGATGGAGAGCTGCCTTTGTTGTGGTCATCCACATCTATGAAATAGTTATTCTTAAATTATCAAAGGTGGGTTTTTTTGTGTACTAGTTCATGTTAATGATTAGTAATTTATGTGAAAATCAATGCAGCATTTCACAGCTGTAGACGTGCTCCTATCAACAAAATGGTGTGTAAAGGTTTTCTCATGTATTTGCATGAGCTACGCATCTCCTCTACTTCTAAAGTTACTGCTAGGTTCCTGGGAATTTTCTTTAGTGTGCTTAGCCTTGCACAACAGATGTGTTCAAACTTCGCATGTGTGAAAGTACAGAAGCAAGTACAGAAAAACGTTTCCAGGACTACAGCTTAAGTGATAGTTGCAGGAAGATGACCTTGAAACAAGGGCAGCAGAGAGCACAAATAGGGGAAAACATGATTTTGAAGTGGCATAACCATGAAAGGTGATACAGTGATTAGTTGTATGTTTCTCTGTGCAAAGCCATACTTCCCATATATAGACATGTCCCAGAATGGAAATGATCCTCCTTAATATATTTTACACTAGCAGATTAGTAATAAGTCAAGCATCCTAATTATCTCTCCACAGAATAGAAGGACAAAAAGTAAAACAAAAGTAAAATAGTAACTTGATACTGCTGCTTACTCTAATTTGTTCATCTCTGTTTTGTAATACTAATTATAATTTTCTTTGTTAAATTTTTGATGGCTTTTGAAGTGTTAATGAGGATGTGGCATAGAAATGTTATTATGGAATGTTATCCCAACCTTTTTAAATTCCTCTCATTAGGGAGAAACTGAACAATCTTTCATATCTTTTCTGAAGTTAATAAAAAAAGGTGATATGTACCAGAGGCAAGGCCTTTAGCGGAAATCCCAAGAGCCCTTTTTGGTTCTTCAGATGTCAGAATTTTGCAGTGTAGAACTTCTAAAACCACTTTTCTTTCTCCACTCCACCCCCTCCTTTTCCCTTCCTGCCTTCATTTTTATTTTGCAAACTCTTCGTCTTTTGTAAAGGTATACACAGGGTTGGGGTTTTTTGTGAGATTTTTTTTTCCTTTTTTTGTGTGGTTTTTTTTTGGGTTTTGGTGTTGTGTTTTTTTCTTTTAATTGCTCAGTTATGAAAAAAAAATCATAGATTCTTTTTAAGCTGAAGATTTTTATCTTTAAAGGGAGATCAGCTAGTGTACTTGTTAATGTTGTACCTTTGTGTGCTTTGATTTCAAGGAACTATTATTGCCTAGTCAGATTTCTGGGCTATGCCAGTTTTTGTCCTTAATTGCTTTCCTAAAAAGAGACTTTCTCTGTGGTAGTGTGCTGTGCTTGTGGCCACTTCTGCTAGCATATTTTTAGTCCCCTGTCTGGGAAAGACTTACAAACTGGTCTTTTATATCTGGGGAGAAGGAATGCTTGTAGGCTTTGGGGCTGGTGGACCTTCTTCTTGAATACCATCCTTTGTCAATGACCTGAGTAAAATGTCATGGGTTTGGAATTATGACCTATTTCTAAAATTTTGCTGTAATAGATGAAACCTTTGGCAAGTTGAGAATATAGGCCTGTTGTTACAGGCTGTGTGTGAATGTGAACCTGGTGCTAGCAAATAAGCCCAACAGGCTAAGTAGAAGTGATAGCGGTACACTGTAAGGTAGTGGGTTTTTTTATTTATTGACAGAGTGGTAATATACAAGATTGTTTTTTAGTCTCTGTTGCATTTTAGGAAACTTAAGTAAGGAAGGGTTTTGAGGTTGAAAGTCAGGAGGCAAGAATTCATTCAGGACCCAAAGAATTCAATCAGGTGTAGATGGTTTTGCTCTCTATCTCTCAAACTAAATGGCTTGAAGCAACTGAATTGCAGCAGCTCAAATTGATAAATTTGCTGTAAGTAACTTTTGAGTATTATTGCTCAAATGGACAGTGTTTTTGTTCTGATACTTTGCAAATTGTTTATCCTGTGTCTGCTTGTGGGAGCCAGCTTTGTTTATACATTCCTGTGCTTCTCCTGCCTTTAAGTGTTAATATTCTGATGGAATTTAAAGTCAGAAAGGTAAAAATGGCTGTGCCTGTATTTTCAAAAGGTCTTCTCTGAAAACATATATCTGTATAAATTCAGTGCTAAGTATTAAAACATTTTGTATGAAATAAATGTTCATAAGGTAGAACATGTTCTTTCTGCTATGCTGCCTCTTGTGCTTTTCCAAAAGCATCTAGCAAGCCACCTCAGTTTTACCTCCTCAGATATCCTTTTGAAATTCTTCTCATGCATACCAGATTTGACAGTGACCTGTAATTGTGGTGTTGCATAATTTGGTTTTGCTCTCCCTTCTTTCTTTGCTCATTGTTTTTCTCCTGATTCACAGCTGCACTTTTAAGCTTTTTATTCCACGTGAAATAATTTTGTGTTCTGACTGAGACTGTAAATTAATAAGCAGATGAGCAGTGCCACCTTAGATAGTTCTTACCATTTGTTCCTACATTTCCATTGACTGCAGGACATTTCAGTTGTTTTATTCTTGTTATATGAGGGGCTGAATGGTGGACCAGATCAGAAACTGATCCATGTAAAAAATGATCTAAGAAAAAAAGGGTTCTTAGTTGACTCATTTCCCCTCTTACTGCTTATCACGCAGCTCCACAAGGAGTTCTATTTGAATGGTTAGTGTGCAGTTATGAATGAGCGACTGAAGCTGAAGGTAGTGGGCCTGCAAGTTAGACTACACTATGAATCTCCTAAGCAGAAGAATCTAAATACTACTTCTGCAAAATCATACAATATTGAAGTTGCAAATTTGTGGAATAGTTTTTTGCCTGTTACAGATGTTCCAAAGGGGACAGCTTTCTGTGTGCTGTTTAAAAGAATATTTGGCATTGTTTATTCATGATGGCTTTTCCAAGTAGACTTAATCTTAACAAAATATATTATATATTCAATATAAGGTCCCAGTTTCAGTGTAAAAATCATGTAAATCTCTTGCCACATTGTGCCTCTCAGCCTCAGTACATTTTTTTCATCTTGTAAGCTCTATGGAAACATTTGCTGAGTGGACAGTAAGCAAACATGTTTTTAGCATGCATCTTGATGTGCTGATTCATTCAATTTTATACTCTCTGTAAACACAATTTGTAGTTTGTTCTTTGTTGAAACATATACAATAGAATCTTCATAAACGGAGAAACTTGTAAGAAAATAAAATTAATAATGTGGGCAATTATTTCAGATGTCAGTTGAGGCCCACATGCACTAGTTTTAGTTAGTAACACATTGAATGGAAGTGTCTTTGTCAAATTAGGATGGTTTCTGTGATGCTGCATTTTGTATTGCCCTAATTTTTCCCCAAAAGGTTTTCCCTAATATTTGTTGTGTAGACTTTTTTTAGAGCTTAAGTTTACAATTAGGTTAATCTTGATTGGCTTTAGGGTTTGTGGTAGAGAGGAAAATACAGTTCTTGAATTCCGTCAAAGTTAATGCCAAACTGCCACACTGAAACAGTTATTCAATAAATTTTAAGTACATACAAATAAGAGCTCTTTCAATACTCTGAGGTGTAAGTATGCCTGTCAAGCCTAAATCCTTTTCCTGATAGATTAACAGTTCCCCCAGTAACCTGAACCTTTATCAGTAATGTGCAAATTTACAAGGCAATGATTGGATCAGTGTATAGGCTGTCACCAGTCTGAACATTGCATGCCAGCTCCAACATTTGTGAAATAAAATGATGTGTGTGCATGTGTAGAGATAATCTTCATGTGTGGAGGTATTTTGTATGTTCCAGTGGCTTTCCCGTTAGTTAATAGGGTGAGTGCTGGCATGTGTGCATATGCCGATACTAAACTAGGGGAATTATATGCAAACGTGGTGACGGTAGATCACATCTTTCCCAGCCTGAAGAAGATGCTAGCGTGGCAGTTTTAATTCCTAATTCTAGACCTGTTATTTTTATCTTGTAGGGATAGGAAAGTTTCTATGCAAGGTTCTTTTCTTCTTGTTATGAGAAGAATAATGATAGTGGCTGACTTTAGAAGAGGTAAAAGAGAACAGATATATTAACTAACCTTAGCTAATGGGGGTCGCAAGCTGTTATGTAAATGCAGGTGAGAAGCTGACTATTTAGTAATAAGAAAACCTTTCAAATTGTAGTAAAGGGAATCAAGAATATGCACTGTTTCTCTTTCAAAATCAGTATCAGGATATGTGGAGGACAGGTTATCACTATTATGTTAAATTGTGCTACCTACAACATAAGCTTCTGTCTTTGCTAAAGCTGCCAGTTTTTATAAACAACTGAAGACAGAAAGGGTTTACTAAGAATAATGTTGAAGCCCAGAAGAATCCTGCAGCCTATAAATCTTAATAGAGGTTCTAAGATTCCAGTGGGCTGCATGTGTCTCTTTTGCCCAACCTCACTCCATCTTGGCTCCCCTGTGATGACTGCAATTTTCTTGAAACACAGGCACGGTGACTTGAATTTACTTGTGGCACTATTTGCCTACAAACAGGAATACATGCATATAACCTATGCAAATCAATAAAAGCATGTCAAGACCCCTTAGATCGCAGTACTCTGCTAAAATGCAATTTATCATGCTGCAAATGAGAGTAAGAGACTAGGTAACAAATAGTGTCTGATCATTTAACTAGCACCTGTTGTCATGCATTTGAAAACTGCATTTTTCATTTGACATACAGTAAATTGCATTTTCATATATATTGAATGGAACAGGGGAGACTTCCATTGGGGATGTACATATGCAGGATTTTATGAACAATGGAAGTTTTACAGCTGCTTATGTGAAGAAGGCATATTGGAATCTAAAAATCTATTTGTTCAGTTGTTGGAAATGCAAAATGTCTCTAGCTATTTTGAAAGAAAAATATAAAAAGTGAATTTCCAATGCTAATTCTTAGCATTGAAAAATGTATAATTAATAAAAAATGTTTTTAAGAAGAATCTTAATCAGGCAGTAGTTTTAAAATTTATTCTAAGAATGTGCCAGATCAGGTAAAAAAAGGAGACTTCTTCTGTAAAGCACCTTTTTTGTTTCTTTTGTGGACACATCCTCCCCAACTGCACCTCTTTCTTTACAACCCTTCTAGCTGCCTTTTTTTATTATTATTGTTATTAAATTGGGAGTTTTGTAGTTGATTGCAAACAATGACTTCAGGTATGTATATGTAACTCTGCAGAGTTTGTAGATCTTACTAGTGTTCAACAGCAAAGGTGAGAGATGGATTTCAGTCTTGAAGCATATCCTTTTCCAGAATACATAGCAAATTTGTTATCTAGTATAAAACTTGTTGCTTTTGCTGAGATGAGCCCAGTTATAGTTTGTGTGGATCTTTTACTTCAGTAAGACACAGACTTTGAGTCACAAGCAAAGTACATATGGCAATTCAAGGATGAGAAATACCTTTTTCCCTGGACTAAGGGCCTTGCAAATGCTCATGCATTTTGCTGTCACAGTTGAAGTAAACTAATCTTTGGAGTGTTTTCCTTATATAGTAGTGTTTTTAATGATGTGTAATTCAGTTCTTGGTCTTAGTGGATATATTCCTGTAGGTATCATATTTTCCACACCTTTTTCTTGCACTGTTGCTCTTTGTGCACTAAGGAATTTAGTTTACTGGAAAACTAGTGGGTTTGGTTTTGATTTGGTTTTTGTTTGGTTTTTTTTTCAATTGGTTGGGGGTTTTTGTTGGGTTTTTTTGTTGGATTTTTTTTGTGGTTTTTTTGGGGGGTTTTTTGTCAGTTTTTTTTTTTGTTTTGTTTTTACTTTTTTTCTTAGATTCATGTTTTAAATAGGTTTGCTTGAGAGTTTCATTCAGGATTTTCATAAATTATAAATTACCTTTTTATATTGTCTGTCCAAATGAGAGATTGAGGAGACTTCACTTGCTCAGTATTTGTGGCAGATTAATTTAACTTCTTTTATGCAATAAGCACGTGATGCAAATGCTATTAAGATCCTGATCTTTTGCTGTCCTGCCATTTTCACATTAGTGCTTGTATCCACTAGATTAACTAATTGCTGTAGATTAAGGGGTTTTTTTCATCCAGTTTGAATGTGGGCCTAGTGCAGGCAGTAGAAATGAGTTTCTGACCCAGGACAAGTGTATAAGCAGTTTTATATTTTGTAGAACATCTGTGAATTTCATATGCAAGCTGAAAAGTTGAAAGCAAACAATGGAGTAAAAAAATCCTTCTCTTTGTTTCCTGCAAGGAGAACTATATACCTAAGAATGTTTTTCATAATACTGTGTTGTAAGGATTTGGTGTGCTGTAACGAGACGGAAGACTTCCATTTTTTGACTTCCTTTAAAAAAAAGCCTATTTGTGTATTTCATTGATGTACATCCTGTTTTGTAAAAATGCATAATAAGTTAGGAAAAAAGTATTCTATCCTCACTGATTCAAATGCAGAAATTTGAATAGTCCTAAGAGGTTTTAGTGTACATGCTGTGTTTTATAACAGAATAAGAAGTGACTGAATTTTGGTAAGTTGGATGTAAATAATTTTTTGAGAAAAATCCTTTTAATGCTTATTAACAGTGAAGAAGTGTAAAGACAAACTGTTTTACTGTGTTTCAGCTTGATTTTACTTGCAATGAAATGTAGATTGTGTTATGGTGCAGAAAACTATGCCAAGTCATGGGTTTTATTTCAGATCATTAGTATGATGAGCATGTTGTGTTTATGTGAACAAAACTGATGAACACTAATCTGAATGGCTACTTAGTAATTTCAGCTTATAATTATTGTTTGGCAACAAAAATGCTGGTTTCATCCAATAAAACTGGTACCCTGGTAAAATAATTTTCCTAATTCTTTCCTTCTAGATTCTTGCCTTGGTGTCACACGGTAGTACAATTATTCAGCTTTTACTTTTCTAATTTTAATGTCCCAGTGGGTTGACCTTTCTGTGGGCAAACATATATCGGAATCACCCTTTGCAGGCAGTAGTGCATATGTATGTGCTTGAATTAAACCCGCCAATTTAGATAGCTTTGGGATGCTCCAGAAATGAACGCTTTATTTGAAAATAAATAACTTTTAAGAAATAATTTAAAATTTTAAAGAAATTACTGCCAAACAGTGTCTCTAAATGGCAGTCTTTAAGGAGGGGAGAGTCTATTAAGTGCATGTAAAAGACATATTTTGAAATATCACATTGCTACAGTGTTAATTTTTTTAGAGGGAGGGTAGTGGTTTGTTTGCCACATTAAACACTACTTTCTTTTCGGAAGACCCTACGAAAGCCCCAGTTGAACCTGTGTGTACCTCAGGTAGATAGAGCAGCAGCATGGGGAGCTGTGCCTGCAGGGGCACTTTGAGTGGTGGGTTTCTTTCAGCTGCCACCACCAATGCCATGTGGGCAGTTTCCCTGGGGAGGTCTGGGGCAGGGCAAGGCAGCGGGTTCATTTATAATGCTGGCTGTCTCTCTTTAGGCTTCCTGTCAGTGGACGAGTGGCTGTGGGCAGGGGCAAGGCCAGGCAGGGCCCATTGAGGTACCTCATGGCCAGCAGGGCTGTAGGCAAGAAGGCAGCAGCAGCAGCTTAGGTCTGTTTCATGTCCTTTAACACACAGAGGGGGAAAAATCTTTTTCTGGAGGCTCATCATTTTCCCATCTTTTGACACCACTCCTGCGCATTGGGAGAGAGTAATAGTGGTGAAAAACACTGATGTTGGTGCGCTCCTTTGGCTTGAGGTGGCAGTTTTTCTTGCTGTGGGGGTATTGGGAGTAGGAAGATGCCTTGAAATCTTTGATTTTGCACATTTTAACTTCAGGTTTGAGGAGGGAATGGTGGTATTTTCAGGAAGACTGCCATGGGTGTGTGTGGAGGCCCCAAAGAATTATCGTTTTCTGTATCTCTCTAGATCTAATGGCTTAATTCTTTCCCTTCTCCCCCCACCTATGCTTAGCATTTAAAATTTGGATAAAACAGAGCAGAGACTATTGCTGTGCCAGGAGGACGCCCAGAACTATTACTTGGTTTATGGCGGTGCCGTTCTGGGAAATTACTGGCTGTGCACTTCACCCAAGTTTCATGAGGGTCATGCGCCTATGCCAACAGATCAAAAAATCAAAAAGATCAAAATCCAGTTTGAAGTGATTTCCACAAGGTGGACTGCATAGAGAGCCCCCAGGAAATTGGAGGATAAATGCATATCAAAGTGCAAAGGTGTAAAAATATTGAAATGAGGAGTTTGTGCTCTGTTCACCAAGAGCAAAATAGGCAACTAGTTTTCTTTTCTTTTTTTTTTTTTTCTTCTTTATGGGAGGATTTTCTTTCTTTTTTTTTTTTTTAGATGATTGAATATGATTTGGTATTATTACTTGCTGATAGAACTCCATTTTTGTATGTTTAAGTTTCAGACTGATCTATTTTCTTGTGTCTAGAATACATTCAAATGGTTTTAAAATGAGAAATGTGGCAACTAAGATTGTTTTGGTGCAAAGATTTCCATTTAGTTATGAGAAAGAGAGAGAATTTTTTAAATAAAGCATCTTTGAATTGCTTGTAGAGGGAATGGAAAACACATATTTTAAATATTTTGACATAGGAGGTCAGACAGAAAGTCTTTCATTTTATTGTTTCAGTGTTTCGTATTTATTTTCTTTCTTACAGTCTGCCCATTTTAAAACTTCTGTAAAAAGTAGTAATTCTTGCAAGTAGCCCTTACAACATTCATTTGTAACATCAGGCAAATGCTGTGACTTTGCCAGCTGTGCTTCTTTTTAGTGTAGAAGGCCCCAAACTATTCTTGATACTTGTTCTGAAGATAAATTAGTGGCTTCTAAATAATGCAGTGAACCCTAATTCTCTTTGATTAGTAGTGAGTTAGATGATAGCGACCCATTGAAATTGGTCATCAGCATAAATAATGAGTGAATGAACTGATAAAATGCAAAGTCACCGGCCATCATAAATCAAATGAAATCCACTTTCTCTGGAAGTCACTGAAATTAGAAGTCCGTGCTCCTATTAATTATTTTGCCTCCTGAAGACGACAGTGTTATAAATCAGCCTTGAAAGGCACTTCACTTAAGAAGCTGAAAGAGTAAGACTGCCTGCAAATTGTTTTGTATACACACCTAATTGTTTCTTAAGTAACCTACCTTTTGTAGTATGGCTGCTGAAAAGCAGAAAGTGCACCCAAAAGTGTAGATTAATGAAAACAGTACATACTGCTGTAAGAAAATAATTTAGTCAGGATAATAGCTGTGCTTTATGCCTCGGTCAGTCTGAAACTGAACCTACTGTTCTTGGTTCTTAGCTGGGTTCCTCCAGTGAATTTGGGTTTGAGGTGATTTTCATTTATTAGCTAGATATAATTATATGTCAATAAGAAATTTTTTAATAAAAAGGTCTGGAGCAAGGAAAAGTGGGTATGCAGACTAGTTCAAAATTGCACTGTGTATTTGTATAAGTAACGTATGACAAGAATTTGGAATAGCAGGTAAACGATTCTTGTAGAAAATGTATGTGTGTTTATGTAGTAGTTTATGTGTTTGTGTATACATTTTTACATGTGTGTATATTTATATATGAGGACACATATATGTTTGGTTGTTGTTTTTTTGTTTTGTGTTTTTTTTGTTTTTTTACAGACCATGCTTTCTCTGAAGTAGTTGAATTGAACTCCTTGCACAATATCTTAATTTTCTTTGTTGTGCTGGAACTTCCTTGCTTGTATCATCTGATGGTGTGCAAAATGTGGCTTCTTTCATATCACCAGTCATTTAATGAAATACAAGTAGACTTGCTTGGAATCAGAGAGAGTAAGAATGGTCACAGGTCTTTCCTTGGAAAATGTAGAGCAATGGCATTACTGCCTAGGATGTTAGTTTATAGTTCTAGCTTTTCATGTCTTCTCTGATCTAAATTAATTATAGACGTTGATAGGGAAAACACATTGTAAGAGGTAAGTGAGAAAAGCAAAAGGGAAAAGGTTTAAAAAAAGCCCACCAAAACCAAATAACTGTATGCAACAGAGAAAAACGGGGAGAAAAGTGTGTGTGGACTGTAGTTATAGGACAAAGGTTAACGGGTTCAAAATTAAACAGGGGAGATTTAAGTTGGATATAAGGAAGAAATTCCTTACTATGAGAGGGGTGAGGCACTGGCAGTGTTCAAGGTCAGGCTAGATGGGGCTTTGAACAACCTGGTCTAGTGGAAGGTGTCCCTGCCCATGGCAGGGGGTTAGAACTAGGTGATTTACCTCATGGCTCATATGATTTTATGTCAATATATGATCTATGAACTAAAGAACCAATTGTAGAGAGTGCAAGACATATAAATATGTATTCTGTGGGATTTCTAGCTCTTTGCATAAAAGATGTGACTTCAGTTTATTTTCTGCTAAGGCATTATAAAGCATATACTATGATTCCTTATGCTTATATAGCTCTGCTTACATACACATATTATCTGTGGAAAAATTGGACGGGAAACAAGAGTTGAACGATCTTCTAGTTTGCCATGAACGTTTTGGCATATAAAAATTGTTTAAACTACAGTATTCTACTCCCCTCTCTTCTGACTTTATTTGCTTATACATATCTGTTTTATTTATACATACATGGGGTTTTTTTCCTTTTGAAAAACAATGTCAGTATAAATGGTAATTTTCATTTGCAGTTCAGTGTGATGGATCTTCCATTTACAAGCACATCTTGTAACTTCATAGGTTCTTGTATGGTTTTTAGCTGTTTGTGTGCATTGCAAAAGCATCAAAATGCAAGGCAATGAGACTGGAGTTTGCACTTCTGAAAACTAGACTTTCTTATGTTATATTTGCACATTCTCATTTCATAGGCAGTGTTAATAAACACATCTGATTAATCAATACAACTTAAAAATGCTAAAATGTTCCTCATTTCAGGAATTTGTTGAATTTTGAAACTGTCCAAATGAGACTAGAGTTACTGTAGACTGGACAGGGTTGGTTAATAGACAGGACTGCTTTAGCAGTTTGCAAATGTTTATTCAGTTTAAAATCCAAATACATGTAAAGGTTGGTTTGTCACATGGCAGTGCTTTAATGTCTGGTGCCTTTTAACTTGTACGTTTGTTGAGACATACCTTCAACACTATGGCTCAATTGTAAAGCTCTGCATTTCCACTGTGTCCTTAAGTATACCATTTACAGCATTTCTACCCCCAAAAATGCAAGAGATTAAAGCATTTAGATACAATTGCTGGAAACAGCAGTACCGTTAAACTACTGCTTCAAAAAAGTAATATTCTCTCCTCAGAAGTTTTGAGCCATGTGGGCGGTGGAGGCTCTAAAGAGACTAAATCCTTGTCTTTGAGTTAAAAACGTGAAGGAGAACAGTCTGCATGAAGCCATCAGATTTTTCAAAGGACTTTCCTTTTCCTCTCATGGAAATTAGAAACAGTTTTCACTGTTCTCAAACAAAACAAAATAAATTGGGTGAAGCATGGGAGGGTGAAGTTATTAGCAGTTATAGTAAAACTTTTTTTTACTTACATGAACTAATGGTCTTGAGTGGTTATTGTATGCAGTATTTGCTTAAGTACATTACACATTGCTAAATGAAAATGAATGCTTTTAGAATATCAATTGAAATTCAGATAATTTATGAATTTGTCTGTAAACTTTGGTGGTAGGCAAGGCTATCTTTGAGATTTGTGCTTTCAGATTTACCATCCAATATGTTTCTGTGATGATTATTTGTAATGTAGCGATGACTAAGGGCTGTTAGAGCAGAAAAAAGCTCTTTGAGGAGAAAACACAAACTGTACATGAGCAATTACTGTTGTAATTGAGTTAGTTATTTTTAAAGTAAACTTAAGTTGCATTAGATTTGCTTGGACAAAGGTATTTGACTCGTATGTCAGTATTAATTAGCAGTGGAGGAGTGCAGGGAGCACTCCAGTAACTGGCTGAAAATGTCAGCCTCAAGGCCTCATTAGAGATGCCACTTTCACATCTCTAGAGTGGTCTGGTGTCAGCATTTCTTATTTTTGATTGTCAATGTCATTATTTTTGAGTACAGTGTCCTGCTATGAAGGATATTTCCCTTTGGTTAGTACTTTAGACGAACTTGTGGTCATGTTTTACAGACCTGTATATAAGTTAACAATCAAAAGAAGCAAAGTTGTTTCTCTCCTGAAAAAGCATTAGATCCCATGCTGCTTTAGAAGGTACCTTATTTTAATTGCATTGATCCACTTAAGTCCTGTATCTTATTTGGTAGAGGGTGCTACTGAACAGTCTCTGACTTGCTTCTATCATTTCTAGTTAGGAAAGAGATGATCCTCAGGAAATTTGTGTCTTATGTTTTGACACAAGATGATTAATTTGATTCTCTTACTAACTTCAAGAACAGTTGCTTAACCTGTATAGTGCCTTTTTTGTTGCAAGGCAAATTTGATAAATGTTTACATAGTTCCATTGTGGTCTCTGTGAGAGAAAGGCAATTTAAAATGGCAAGACCTAAACAATTCTTCAGGTCAACAACAGTAAATTGTGGCTGAGAGGGGAAAATATTTTTTTTTCTCACCATAGGAGTAAGATTAAGTAAATAATTAAGTAATTCCTGACTATGGGATTAAGGTTTTGCTGACTTTCTAATGAGACATTGACAAGTAAAGTGGAATCTACTCGAAGTTTTTAATGGTTGTATTGAAAAGCCAAGCTTGGACATTGTGGAAGTATCTGTTAACAATATTATTAACTAGTCTGAGACACAAATGGCTAACAGTGCTAATTCTCTTTATGTTGCAGTAGTAAATGACTCTGAACCACAGGGTATTTGAAGAGCTCATGCTATAGCAGAGGGTCCCTAAAGGTGTAATACAAAGGGCATTCAGTTGTTTGACTCCAGTTGTTTGTTTAATTTTTGCCATAATAATTAATCTCTAGTTTAGATTAGATGTCTACTTAGTGACTTTTAAAAGTGCAACAAAATGGAAGCGTGAATTTCCCTGCTCAGCTTTTTGAAATGTCTTCTTTAAGTGTATAGAAACTTTTGTTTATTGCCTAGGATATAATTTATTTCAGAGATATCCTTGTGCATTAGAGTTTGAAAATAGCCATTGGTTACAGTAGCATGGCGTGTATTTGATTGCACAGCCATTCTAATAGAAACAATGTTGTATCTCTATAAATAGTGCATAATCTTGATAATCAACAGAAGTGACTATTTTAAGACTGGTCCCCATGCTGATTGCTCTGGGCGGTGTAGGCAAACCAAGGGAAAGATGTTGACCTGCATTCTTCTTGTATCAGCTGTTCTAATGCCATCTTGTGCTTTTAATGGAATTACTAAAACTTGGGTCCATGGTGGTGCCATGGGTGTTAGGTGGCGGAACAACATGGTAAAGATATGCAAAAGACTAAGGAAAAATCCAGGTCTGACACTTAGAACAGGTTTTGATTAGTACGTGCGGTAATTTACTGTTGTGGGCTGTGTGGGCTGTTTGTGGTTTATGTGCTTTATCTGCTGAAAAGCTTTAAGGATCTCAAAACTTGTAAAAAATTGAATCAGGGACAGAGCTTGGAATAAAACTGGCATTTGTTGCTTCTGCACTATGTTCTGTTTGTTGTTGTAGCTGTTGTGCATACATACTCTTGATGTTTTCAAAATAGCAGCTAAAATACATTTAGATTTGCAGCACAGGAAATCTATCTGTGTAACCTGTAGTTAAATACTTAGTATCAATTCTCAGATGATATTAAGAAAATATATGCTGTCATTAATTGTTGTTCAAAACATCTGCCTTTTCTCCACCTGACCTTAGGGATATTCTTTCACACAGTCTCTCCAAATTGTCCATTCATAGAGCTGAATGCATACGTTAATTGACTTTATATGCTAAATAATAATGTAATTTCTTTTGTTGGTTTATGGGGAAAAACTTGTATGCTTTCTACAGTTGGGTAGAAAACCAAAATAGAAATACTACTATGAAACTTTGAATGATGAAGTAAATAAGGAGTTAAGTTTCTTATAATTTTTCTTGCTTGATCCCTGGTTTAAAAAAACCTGAAAAATAAAAAACCTTTCATGTAAATATATTTTTATGTATGCTAAGCTCTAAGATAGCTCTGTCCTACCATATTGATTTATTAGATTCTCTGACATTTTAGTTGTGGTCGTTATGTTATATTTATGAGATGAATGTTGGATTCCCTCATTATGTTATCCTCATTTATTTTACATACTTTTATGGCTGGTTGTGCTCAGCTTTACATTTAAGGCTTTATTGCAGCTGTTAGTGTTGGGGGGAAGGGGCAGCAAGTACTTATTGATCAGAATTTACATGTTTACTGTTGTAATCATGATTTATTTAATCTCTTTCGACATGTAAGTATAAGGTCTTTCTCGGAAACAAAGTAGTGTGTTTCAGGAGGTCTCTTCAGTTGAAAGACAGTTTTGCTTAGGAAGTTAGCAGTGACTGGACTTCTCTTGGGGAAAATGGTGAACGCTTCACAGTTGATGTTGAAATTTTTCCTTATATAGAAATGTGCAAGCAATAGTTTCTTATTTTATTTACGCTTGCTGTCCACTTGAGATGAGGCAATGTAATGTTAAGAATGATTATTTGTCATAGGCTCTCCTTCATTTAATGATTATGTGACCACTTCAACCCTTCCTTGATTATATTTTATGTCGCAGCGTAGTAGTCTTGTGTGTCCTTTTTACAGCAAGGGAAATGAAAGCCCTGAGATTTGACAAATGTAGCTGCAACTGGGGTACTCTCCATGAGAAACTTGAAGCCAAACTAGAAGTGAGCTGAATGTTTATCTGCTCTTCTGGGAGTTTCTGAAGTGTGATGGGAAAGGGTTACTTACCACAGTGGTAACATCCTTCTGAAAACCTACATTCAAATAGGTTGAGTGGGCGAAACAGTATGGTGGTGGCAGTGGGAACATGAAATACATGCAATTCTGCATAATTTGTTCGGGTCTGGTCTGTAGTTTATAAATGCCTACTTCTGAAGATGGAAAGAATTGATGGGAATGTTAAGTAGCTATTTTTATGTAAAGACTTGCTACTGTAGTAGTTTTACTTTGTATTTGGTAGTGTAGTTAAAATTTGGCAGTGATCCTAAGAAATAATTTCTTATATAATCTATACCTTCCTTTTGATTTTCTAGGAATAATTTATTTGGAATTGCAGTGTGCTCTATAAATTCATCATTGTTTTTACAGACTGTTAGTGTAGTGAGCAAATGATTTCTGATCAGGATTTCTAGGTTACTGTTCATAATTAAGCTTAGAATTGTGTATAATTCACTATACTACATTTTCCAGTGACAGCCACGTAAATTAGATATCATCACAAGGGTTCTAGAGATTTATACTGTTATAAGGATACACTGTAGCCTTTTCCCATAAACTACAGTGTGTTTTCCTGGCATGTAGAAATTCTGTAAAAATCTGCGTTTTGCCATCCAACTTTTGAGCTGATGTGTATCTGCTCAGTAGTCTGCAGACATGTTTTACAGCTCTTCTGTACTCTATGGTGTTTTTCCCACCAAAAACACTTCAGATAACGCTGAGTAGATAGCACAAATTGAAGGGATTTATATCTTGTAAAGCTAAGCTTAAATTATTTTGATTAATACATTTTAATATCATTCTTCTGTAGAACTAATTGCACAAGTACAGGATGTACTCTGATGGTAAGTCTTCTGTTGTGGAATATTATTCATCCCCAAAAGGCCCTCTGCATCTTCTGGCATTTGATTTTCACTGATATGATTTCTCACTCTTTTTTTAATATGCATACTTCTGAAATACAAATTAGTTTCTTTTTTCTAATGAATCATTATCACATGCTATCATCAAAGGTTATTCACTGAAAACTTGAGAAAAAGGCGATGAAAACTAATTTTGATTGTTGATGGAAACATATTTTTATTCTTAAACAGCTTCCCTCAGCAATAATTGTAGTTATGCCTCTTGGGTGGTTTTGAACTTATAAATTTACATCCAGCAGTTCTTTTTCATTCTTTTTACAGAACACTGCAAATTTGTACTTCTACCTAGTGTTAGGAGCATATTCATCTATCCATCCTTTTAAAATATAGATTTAGATGTGTTTTCTGAGTTGCTAAAAGACGGCTCGGTCAGTACTGTATACAGGCCAAAGCATTTATATTATTGTGCAGCTGAGTTCTGAGTGCACTTCTAGATTTTAAAAATGTGAACTCAATCAGCTTATATAATTTATTAATATTAAGACCAAGATAATTAGGTATCCTTATAGAAACAGATTTCTATTATTCAGCCATGAAGATAAAATTTTTGTAGAAAAGCAGAAGCATGGAGAGTGTATTATTTTGGGGGTTTAGAAGTTAACATAAGGTACAGGTCATAGTAATAAATAAAGACTGAATTAGTCAAGCAATATTTCACTACTGAAGTAGTTATTAAAGGATGAGGCTTTTTTTCTCCTGCAGTATTTTCATGTATAGTTGTTAATCACATGTTTGTGTGAGGTATAAATCCTCCCCTCCCCACTGGAAAAGAGTAACTTTGAAAAGGGATTTGTCTGTGCCTTTTTTTATCCAGCTTCCAGCAAAACCTTGCCCGTGTATTTAAGGTCTTGTGATTAATGTTCTGGTCCTCTAATTAAAAGTGGAAATACACAAGTAGCAGTAATTTGTGTGTCTGAACTTTTTTTTTTTTTCCTTTCTTTCTTTTTTTGCCTTAAGTGAAAAAAAAGTTCAGAGTTTAAGAAATGGTTAAAATTAATCCTGTGTGCAGTTACTGAGCGAAGAAGCAGGCAACAAATGTCAATAAATCTAGATCTGTTTGAAGAAAACGTCACTAAATCTTAGTCTTGACTGCTCTCTGGTAGTGTCAAGAGCTGCTCTGTAAGATGAATTTGAGGGGAGGATGAAAAAGGTACCATATTAAACCACAACACTGATAAGTTTAGTTAAGAGGCAGAAGATGTGTCCTTGCAGTGACATTCAGTGGCCGATATTTGTATCCCTTTAAATAATATGCTGTACATCTATGAGAATGATGGCTTGGTGTTTGTGACATTGCATCTTCACCAAGGTTACTGGCTCCAGGACAGGCAGTCTCTCCTCTCTCTCACACGCTGTCAATAAATATCCACTTGTCTGAGGAAGTGAGATACAGATTTTACAGCTGACACCAGAGCGTCTTCATTTCCAGAAGCAATGAGTTTCAACACATGTGAACGTGAAGTGGGAAAAAAATTAAAGGGGTATATCTTTCAAGTCTTTGTCATAAGAAAGCAGATAACCCTTCCAGAAAACAAAATCCAAGGTTTGGCAGTAGTATAAAATTTAAAGTCTTCCAGTGAAACCAGAAATTTCTGTGGTAGTAAAAGCATATTAAATTTAGCCTAAAGCTTTGCTTTAAAATGAGACACATATATTTCCCTTTCCTTAATATATATTAATGTATATATTTCCACTTCAAAGGGGGAAAGTCATCTAAGAACAATATCACATGTACATTGTGATTTTCTGCTCTGTTAATTCAGGGTGGGTGTTCACAGTCTGGTATTAGATAAACCTCTTCACAGTTCTGTTCTACCCAAACATGCAAGTTCCTCAGCTTTCAGCTAAAAAGGAGGAAGGAGATGCTCCATATGTACAAATGTATGTATGCATAATAAACTGGGGATATCTAACACTGGGATTTCTACTACAAGTGGAGATTTTGAGTGAGAAGTTATGTAACAAAATGAAAAAATCTAAGTATCTTAAATTTTCTAATCTGTAGACTATTCTTTCCCTGAAAAGCAAATAATTGTGTAGGAATAATATATTCATTTACAGTTTATTTAATCTCTACTTCTAATCTGTGTGAGTTTAACATCTGTGAAGAAAAATAATCTCTTACCCATTCTACTCTTTTAGTTTTTATTTTAAAACTAAAATGTGTTAAATGAAACTGACACGTCTGATTTATTGTTAGCTGGTACCATGTTGCTAATATGGTCTCTTGCTCTCCCTCCCTTTCTCCCTACTCTTTCCACCCTGCAACCTCTGGCTGAGCGCTGATTGTGGTCCAAATCCTGATTTCTTACCACTAATAGTACCGCTGCAAGAGGTAGAATTAAGTGCTTCATAACATTTTTCAGCTGCTTAATGACTTATTTGTCTAGGCAGCACCTATCCATTCTCCTACAAGGGTAGGCTTAGCCATTGCAAGAGCAGAGATGCCTACAGTACTTTTTCAGAGCGGAAGCAGCTTTTTCTGGCAGACTTTTGTAGCACTTATGTCAGGGGCTGTGAAGGTTTATTTGGCTGTATTGTACAGATGTGCAGCACTAAGGCAAGCTGTCCTGAATTCAAGTTCTTCTTAGGATTTCCTGCTTTGCATCAGCTTCAGAATGTACGAAATATACTATATGGTATTGGCTTGCTCTAGACTCTTGATCTCCAAAAGGAAGCCTCTGAAATGTCCTGCCTGAAAGCATAAGTTGCTTGATTCTGAAAAGTGTGGATCAATTTAGAGCTGGTATTTCCAGTTAAGAATCAAGTCCTGGAATCTTTCTAGAGAGCTAATAAATCCTGTGTTGGATACTGTGCTGTGGCAGGAATGTCTCTGAGATTTAAGCTTATATTTCCCAGTTCAATAGATAAGTATATCTCAGGTTAATGATAGGATTGGTAGGTGTTAGTCCAAATATGTAACCTAAACTTTTTATAACATGCTAGAATATACAAAATGCTGTTCTTTTTCTAAGAAGGTATGGGTATGGGTTAGTCTTATTCCCATATAATATGTTGAATGGGTTAAGAGGTTAAAGGTGAATGGATCTCAACATCAGCACTCAATTCAGGCTTGACCTGTTGTTTTTGAATCAAACGCTAAATGGTGTAATTGTGTGTCTCTTCAATATTTGTATCCATACAAAATGACATTATGACTGACTATGCTAGAACTGTGACTTAGAAACAGTCTCTCTTGGGTACACAAATGTTACATAAAATACATATAAATGGAAACATCAGAATTAAATTAATAGAACTGTGGCAGTTGATGGTTTGAATTTTTTTATCTGTTAAATGTGGACCTACCATGTTATAACTGTATTAAATGCTATAGATGTGTAAAATTGCTTTCAAAATATTTAGCAAAAGAAGTTCATTTTGTTGTTACAGACTACCGTATTTTCAGTCAAGTTCACTGAACTGTAAATTAGGAGCTGTAAATTAATTGGGATATCAATCCATTTCTTTCAATTTTATGTTAGTATGTGTTACTTTGTGATCTTGTAGTAAGCAGTTAGGGATGAAAAGAATAGTAAGAACCTTTCAGCACATTTAGTTAAAACGCTTGTGTGAGTTAAGTTTTATTCTTTCTAAACTTTTCAGAGTTACAAGATTCTGGAACTGACAGAATGAAAGAAATTTATGTCTGAAAGCAAGTGCTACAAAGAGCAATGGGATGCTCTTGCTGAAGGGTAGAGGGTTAAGGTTCAGGTAGAAAACAAAGCCAAACCCCGGAACTTCTTGAAAAAAGGGTATGTAAGAAACCTGTGTATACATAGAATAGAAACAGAATGGGAAATAATAATAAAAATAATAGAAAACAAAACACAAAACCAAAAAGCCCTAAACATTATGAATAAAATAGCTAACTATTGCACACTACAATGATGAATGTTCCCAAACTTTTGTTCTTTCATAGATTTTATAGTTTCCTTATTCTTCAAAATCTTTCTCCCCTATCCACAACAAGAAGTCCTACAAGATTGCCAGAGAGGGACCCTTCATCAGGGACTGTAGCTGAAGAAGTTTTTTACTGTGAGCATAGCGAAGTGCTGGCACAGGTTGCCCAAAGTGGAAAATGCTCCATCCCTGGCTGTGTTCAAGGCCAGGTTAGACAGAGCCTTGGGTGACATGCTCTAGTGTGAGGTGTCCCTGACCATGGCAGGGGAGTTGGAACTGGATGATCTTACGGTCCTTTCCAACTCTAACCATTTTATGATTCTACATTCAGTCTGGCCTTAAGTTTCCAACCTGAGTTTCAAAGATGTTAGCACATACAAAACTATTTATTAACTGTAAAATGATAAAAGCCAGACAGATCCTTACTCCTTAACAGAACTTTGCATAAAGTTCAGAAAACTTACATATTTAGTAATCATCTTGTCAAACACAAAACCACATTACCCTCTTTAAGACATTTTTTGCACTCATGTCTGCGTTAACAGGAATAGCTCTGAGAGGCTAGTACACCCATAATCTTAGCTAAGCACTACCTGCTATGTTAGAAAATGTTTTGATTCTCTGATTCCCAATATTAGACTGGGATATCTAATTTAGAACTGAAACAGCCCCTGCACTGACAACTTCTATCAAGTGCTTTGTACATGTATTGAGGAAGATTAGTATAATATTGATATTTTCATAAGTATTTGCACAGATCTAAGAGATCCTAGCTTATTATTATTTTCTCTAGACTAGTAATTAACAGTTCTGGAGGATATTAGACAGGCTTTATGAAATGAAACAAATTGTTCACTTTCAAGAATACAGTTACAGACATGTTTGAATTCATTTCAGATGTTTCTCATTTATTTACTGATGTATATTTTCCTTTGGTAGACAAAGGGAAAGGAGAGGAAGGTCTTCTATTGAATTGTATGTTTTTCACTTTCACAAATGATAACTTTTCGCAGTGGTTCATAGGGAGTTCTATTCAGTTACCACTTAAGATGTGGTGCTATCCCCCTATGCACCACTTGGAGTGTTTATCCCTACTCTGTCTAGGGCCCTCTCTCTACTCTGTTTATGAGTGTGAGCTTAAATACATAATTTGCAAAAGAAATGTATGTTATTTGCTATATTTCTGCAACAGATATAAAGTATTTTATACTTTCAAGAGCCTTGAACCAGTGCTTTTTTCACTGAAGTTTTTTATAAATGTGATTATCAAGAGATGTAACAATGCCATAGTAACAAAATATACTTTATGCTATAACTAAATTATTCTTGCTAATTATAGTAAGTATTTTTAGTCATTGATGTATGCAGCCCCTAAAACACTGCATTTATCAGCTGAGTGTTTTTTCTCCTTAGCTTTGATGTTGCCAGTGTATATTTAATCTCAATTTATTTCTACTAGTCATTGTTATATAAAACCTAATGCATGGAAACACAATATTTATCCCAGCAGCTGTTAAAAATCTGTGGATATGGATTAATGTCAGCTTTTAAATGTGTAGTGCTTTAGTTAATTCCATCAAGGACAGATGATATCATCCACTAGGAAGGAATATATTAAAAACTGTCAGCCAGAGGGTAGTAAAAGTAGGTGATATGTTATAAGGAGGACTAAAAGGTCATTCAAGGAAGAGATATTGCTAATAAGTCAATTAAAATTTTCAAGCTGACATTTTACAAATTTCTGTGTAAGTCCTAAAACATTTTCAAAGCTAGCAAAATTCATATCCAAGATTGGAAAAACAGGGGTCATGCAGAACCTGCACAGTTCCTTCAAGAAATGAGCAAACTGGGAGTTGGCTCCTTTAGGTTAAGCGACTGAACAGATCAGGCTTGGAGGGGCCAATTGTTTAGCTAGGTTAGTGTTGTCTGGGCCATATTTGCGAGTATGTATGCAAGTATTGCTTATGTATATGTAAGCAAATTTACCTCCATAGGTCTTCTGCATTGTCTTGCAGTGCTTTCCAAAGCTCACTTGGATTATGTGCAAGTAGCTACTTCTATTTCTGTAGATGGGAATTGTGTACAGATATATTTATTAAGATTGCATTTAAATGTGAGAGAGAATTCTAGATTTATTGTCAACTGAGGGGGCAGTCGTATAATACACACTATGGCAATTTATGTGCTTTGATACCATCTTTTTGTCAGGTTTCAAGGCTCAATGCAGTGGAGATGGGGATGCAATCTGTGTCAAAGAACTAAGCCCTCACTTCTAAATCATATCCTTCTTCCCTTGTTCAAAGTTTGATAAAGTTTAGGTAAAACATGAAAAGGAGGCTTAGTCCTCCTAAAGATATTGGTACATCTGGCTTCTCAGTGGAAGAGAAAAATAATTGAGTACCTTCGAGTACCATGCTCAAAATGAAGAAAATCCAGCATGAAGTCTACTTCTAGTTTTTGTTCGAAGACAAAGAAAGGGAAGTATATTTGATGAAAACATGAACTGAAAATTCTCTTTTTTAACATGATTTAAATCTCAAGTTTATATTTTCCACACAGACTTATGGAACATGTTTAGTGCAGTATATACCAAATGGAAATTCAGTATTGATTGATTAATTACACCCCAGGTTAAAAAAAAAAAAATTATAGATAAAAACTTGAAGTATGTAGGATTTTTTTTTTCCATGAAGTTGAAACAATTTCTGCACATTTATTGTTGTGTACTATGTAGCCATGCAGTAACAAAAAGGCACTGCGTTTGTTTGATTATGAACATAGGGTCTAAAACATACGAAAAGCATTCTGTCAGCCAGAGCCTTAGGCCTGAGATCTCAGAGGCTTACCTTTTTCCAGCTGAAATGTAGCTCCGGCTGCTTTTGACAAGTTTTTATTTTTTATGCCCAGGTTAGTTTAAGTTTGTGTGGGGTGATGTGAAGATAGTTTAGTTTTGTGGGATGGTTTTTTGGTTTTTGTTTTTTTAACTTTTATTATCATTTTCTCATGTAATATCTAAGTATCACAATTCTCAACTATACCTTTTTCTCAGATAATCTGAGGCCTGGGCTGTCTGCAGGATTTTTGGTAGTGTTGGAAATTCTTCTTGTTGATTCTTCTGCTTATCAGTCAACAGGGTATCAACTGAGCAACTGTTTCAGTGCTGAATGATCAGACAGTAGGAGTCAGATTCCAGTTTCATGTCTGAAAGAGGCATTTTCTTGGTTTGCACACTGTCTGATAAGATTTCTTTTTTCTGTAACCTTCCTACAGAAGGTCTGTTGTCTTCAGATATTCTCACTTCTTAAAATTTATTGAGTTTATCTGAAGATACTCTGGTTGTAAATTTAAATCTACTTATTAGTCTGTTACATAGAAAAAGTGGTTGCATGAATTTCAGTCTAGATGCATTAGGTTTCTTTTCGCATTTGTTTGCTGAACTAGGTAATTTATACTATGAATCAAGCCTCCAGAAAATATGTGGAAGGTCTACCACAAAGTCTTGAAAATCCATCAAGTTTACTTGTATATGAGTACAGACGTAAAAGCAAAAAAACTGCTCTCCAAACCCAATGGTATTGTTTAAATGTTTGAAATAGAACACTTTGGTATATAGTGTTATTTGAAATATATGTTTATATGCCTCTGATTCTGTGCATGCACACTATACTTGCATATCTATAACACAAAAATATTATATCATGTCTGTGTCCGCTAATCTAACATGATTAGGTTGGCCCTGCTTGTTTCACTTGACAGGCAGGCAGTGACATCAATCAAAATTTCTGCCGTTCATGTTGCTTTTCACAGTGCCAGTGAGAGTCCTGACAGATTTCTTTAAAGTGGGATAGCAAAAACATTGGGATTTTGGTTCTTGCAAGGTGAATGGATAGTCACTCATGTATATGGATCATTTCTGTATTTAATCTGTGTTCATATAAGTTTGTATCTAAATGACATGATAGTGTACATTACCAAGAACATCTGGCTATCTCAATCTCACATGTTTTGTGTTCTAAATCAAAAGGTGATTTGTTGTGAGATTGGGCAAGTATTTTTGCATGTGACTAAAGCATGTCATATAGAAAACCTTTGTGTTTCATGGTTTTTTGGTGGTTTTTTGTGTGGGTTTTTTTGTTTGTTTGTTTTTTTGTTTCTTTAACAAATAACACTTGAAATTTTCTTCCTATGTGTTTTTCATTTTGTTTGAAAAGGAATGAAATATTGAGAAAATAACGTGTTTGAATTTTATTTTCCTGAAGAGATGTTGTAAAAAAAGCAAATCAGCCTGTGTTTTCAAGCTGTGTTTTCTATTGTTTCTATTTCATATTTACACTGAAGTTATTGCAAAACAATAAACGTGTGATGATTATCAAATCCAGTGAAATCAAAGTGGGATTTCTTCTTCATCCGCTAATCTGTTGTCCTGAAACCATTCTAACTACATGCAACAATGTGGATCCCAGTTTTGTTCTGTGTAGCTCTCTGTCCTTTCCCAGAGCTGCAAATTAGGGTAAAACAAGAAACCCAGATTAGGTCATAATTACATTAGTACTGTATGTCTCTGGCTTCATTCTGTATTCCAATACATCAGTTGCACCACAGTTATGTTTCCTCATTTCTGGAGTAGAAAAAAGATAGGAGGAAGAAAAAGAAGAAAGAAAAAAATTAAACCTTGAGTGGAAATGCAGCTGAAGTCACTGATTTCCTGTTGAATTCCTCTTTCCATTGTATTACCTCTCAAGTCTATGGCTAGGAACCTGGCAGAGTTGAGAGGTGTGTCTGTGCTTGCAGAGAGGTTGTCTTCCACACGTATGTGACTGCAGCTCAGTCAGGAGAATACTTTCTGTTGTTGTGTCATCTCCTTAGAACCATGTCCTTTATTTTTAATTATAGCCTTTTGTTGTATATGAGCCTGTTTGGGAGAAGGACCTCAGAAGTTTGAAACACTCAATGGTGCATTCTGATGTTATACTAGTTGATATGTTTGAAAGTAGAGCACCCTGGCTGATTTTCCATATGTTACTAATTTGGTTGCTTTGAAGATTCTCTTAAACTATCTCACTTTTTTTTAGACGCTATCGTTAGACAACTATTGACAATTGGCACTTTCACTGAAAAGACTTGTTTTTCTCTACCAAAGCTACTGGTATGCTAAAAGCCATTTTGATGGCTAGAAAACCACTTAATGTATTTCACAAGGTTTTTAGATGAGGTGGAAAAGACATTTGTGTAGTTTATATAGTATATTATGTATTGTATACTTTTGTCTCAGCTTTTATCTCAATGTATTGAATTGTTTAAAGTGGTTATACTGGAAGTTAAATCATAGATGACATAGATGGCACCAAGATATTTAATAGTTATCTTCTGGTGGATATTGATGCATTGTGACTTTAACAAGCATTTTGGTTCAATGGATTGATAAGCTAAGAATAGTTTTCTGCTGCTGATGGACTTGATGGAATGTTACTTAAATTCTAAACTCAGTTTGGCTTTTCAGTTGGGAAGTATTTTTTGTCCTCTCTAACTTAATCCAAAATACTATTTTAGAAGATCACCAAGTCTTTACTGGTGGTTTTGTTTTTGTTTGGTTTTTGGTTTGTGCACTGCTCAGGGGATGCATTTTTAGAGAGAAAAAGAAGCTAAAGCAGTTTACTTCAGATACTTCATTGCTGAAGCTTGCAGCTGTTGGGGTAGCCATTCAGTAATGGTTACAGTACTATGTCTGAAATATCTACTTTTTAAGTGCCTCCTGTGCAGTACCTAATGCTAATGTAGGTGCCACGTGGGAATACCTTCTTCCATGTATAAGATGGATGAGGCACTTCAGAGTAGGAATCCAAAACAGCTGGTGAAGTGAGAAGTGCATGATTGTAAAAGCTAGTTCACATTAGAACTAATCAAAATAAGGTGCTGCAGATGGGTATATCCTAAATGAAATTGTCGTTTAATAGAAATCTCTCCACCTGTGTTCTTTCTTTAGAAACCAATCCAACAATTGGGGAACCCTTGTCATGTAAGAGACATGCTTCAAATTTTCGCACTTCACTTTTGCACCCTCAGGTGAATGCTTTTCCTTTTTTCTCATTCACTTCCTTCCATTTTATTGTGGTGCAGTGAGTTAGGTATTTAAACCCCACCACCTCTCTTCCACTTCCCTTTCAGGACAGTGACTGCATTAGAAAAGGAGAAATAGTGTACCATTGTGTTAGAAGATACCATACCAGCTAGTGCACTGTCCAGGCAGATAAATCATGTAGGTCATTTCCAGCCTGGTAATATTGGTGCAACCGTGGCAACTCTTCTTATTTTTTTTTTTAATTATTTTTTAAATTTTTATTTTCCCCCTGACGATTTTGTGATAAACAGTACCTGGAATGGTAATCTGTCCTTTAGGAATTCATTCTTCGTGCTGGTAGCACTTTTTGATTCTGCTTAATGGGTGAAAACAATGTTTCTCTAAATAGCATGCCCAGACCACAGAAGTATTTCATGTATCTTTGAGCAATATGAATTTGCTGGATGGACTCTACTAGGTCGTTCTCTGGAGGTTATGAGAAAAGGTTGACTAGAAACCCATGTAGGTGTAATCATAAAATAAATTTGGAGAGGGCTTAAGAAAATTTTGGATTCAAAAATAGTTTCAGTTCGTGCATTGTTTTGGAGAAGTGTGAAAATAATTATCTGAAGTTTTTTGATCAGTTTTTAATTACTTTAAAAGAAAACATGGGGGAAATTATGATTTAAACACGTGACACATTGAACCTCATAATGGGGCAAGGGTAGATATGATGGCTGCAAAGTATTGATTTTATTTGTGGAAACAGTAGTTGAGATAGCTAAACTTACCTGTATTTCATGGGTAGGATACTTGTTCTTTTCAGTAAAGAATTATGAGTTATCTAATCAAACACTAGACCGTTCGAATATTATTTATGTTTAAGTAGTATATGTTTATTGTGATTTGCTTTGCAGTTTTGTTTGTGCTATTTGATTTAAAAGCTCCATGTAATTCTATTTCCTAACTGAACTGTGTAAGTTGAAGCCCCAAATGCAGATGTGAATTTACACAG
The DNA here is from genome assembly GCA_009867235.2 of Psittacus erithacus. Lineage (NCBI taxonomy): Eukaryota > Metazoa > Chordata > Aves > Psittaciformes > Psittacidae > Psittacus > Psittacus erithacus. The sequence goes on from WYDI02015451.1 coordinate 109,119, forward strand.
GAAGATTGCAAGATTCTCATCATGCATAGGGTGATTTTACCAAATTTGAACATGGAATCAATAATATAATGGTACCTAATGGTCTTGTATTTCTGGCCTTCTGCATCCGTCAGTAATTGTATTCCAAATAGTATATCATTTCAGTAAATCAATGCACGTCTTAGTTATTGACATTGTGATGACATCTACATGTAATATAAGAAAAAAAAAATCTGCCTCAGCACAAACCAGTTCACTCCCTCTTTAATCAAAGTTGGGGATGAAATGATGCAAACAATTTCGTGGCAATAATTCTCAAAAGCTATCTCCAAAACTGTTTTATCTAATGTGGTGTGCTACCTTTTTGCATGTTTTGATACGTTGAGTTGACACAATTCTAACAAAGACAGAAAGATTATTTTTTACAAAAGAAGTGAACTTAATAGTATTTAAGTGTGTGTGAAGTAATGAATTCTCTGTTTCACACATTGGTTATCTAATGGCCTTGCAAAACCACTGAAAAATTCCCTGTTTTGCCATACACACAAAATCTTCATTGTGTGGGTTTTTTTTTTGTTTTGGTTTGTTTTTTTTTGTTACCCCCCCCCTTAACAGAGCCATAAATAAGACTGACTACTCTGGATTCTATTACTATGTAACAGCTATTTTAAACCATCTAACCATCTGCTTAATGGCTGGTAATACCTTTCTAATGGTCACTCTTGATAAGGTACTTTCAATTTGCTACAGTAATAGCAATCAAACAGCTAAACACATTCTACAGTGATGTGTCTGAGATTGTTCACCACTTTTCTGTTAGCAAAAGGGTTGTTGCAGTGTTTCTTAGAAAAAGAAAAGCACCTTTGGAAGTTTTCTGTTTAAGCAGTGTATTTTCTGGATGAGAAATGCGGGTCGGGAATGTGAATTTATCAGATATTGCATAAATGGGTAGTTTTCAGCATTTAGGTGTCCAGATGTTGTGGCTACTGTGGTTGTAACAGGTCAGTTTAATTAATAATTGTCCTTTTTTTCCTGGATGATGTATAACTGAATTGCTGTCATTTAGGACCTTGCATTCTTTTGTGTGATCCTGGCAGCTGGTGACGGCTCTGCAAATTATGAGTTTCTTGGCTTAAAACAGACTAAATTGCAGACAAAACAAGCTATCAGCTGAGTAAATACTGCACCTCTGTTTGGCTTCAGTGAGAAGAAGGAGATTAGCGTGAGTACTTAGTGTTCATAATTACTAGTAAGAGGCAAATAGTAGGCTCAGGCTGACTGGAGATTGTTCCATTATATCCAATTAACACCCACTTGATTATTGTTAATTACTTTTGTTGGATGACAGAGGAGTAAAGATGTCATACTTCAAACATACAAATACCATCTGGGTCATCAGTATGCTGACACTGATAATTTTGTGCTCAGTCTCAGATGCTACTAGGTATTTTTTCTGTGCAGTATTTAGACTTCTCTGCTTTTATCACTTCTTAAAACTCTCCTTAAATACACTCTCTAAATGATTTTTTCTTTTCTTAAAAAAAGGCCAAACCTTTCTAAAAAAGGAAAAAGCTATATTTTTCTTCTGGGATTCTTCAGGATAGAAAAGATCTCTGAAAACCAAAATATTTCTATTGATAATTTTTTGCGTAGAAGCCTTTTTCTGACATAACCAACTGGGGCTGAGGCTTGGAATACATCATAGACATGGGTAGATTGTATTGCATTTGTTATTCCAATGTCACAGTTATTTTCAAATTTAATCTGTTGGGATGTCTCATTCCCTTAGACTTCTTCAAAACCTGAACAGTTCAAATATAGTGACGTACATAAATATTACTTTCGCTTTTCTTGGTTACTGATAATGTATTGTGATAAATGATTGAAACTATTACCATAAAAAGGTGAGTTCCCCAAGTGCAATGAGTTAATGAAGACCTTTCTCATTTTACGTTGTAATGTATATTTAAACAGTAAAGGGACAGGCATTAGAAAGTCTATTGAAATAAGGAATTCCTAAGTATATTTAAAGATTTAAACAGGGAATTGAATATCTTAACTAGTCATTTGGAATCTATAATGTTAAAATAGTCTTCTTTTAAAGGGCATTCACAGCATTAAAAAGCACCTTCCAGATACTGTAAATATATATATTTTATAATGAACAGATATCAGTGAAATGGAATATTGTCATAGGATAATAGGTTCCGGCTGATGAATGCTGAAAAGAGCCAAAATGTTCAATTTTAAGGTATGAGACATTGATCCTGTGACAATATTTTATTGCCGTTTACTTTTATTTCTCGTATGCCACCTGGCCAATGTAGATACCATCATCTTGTCTGAATGTGATGCTTAGAATCATAGCATGTAGAAAATGTACCTATCTAGAAGCTTCGTGTTATGTTGTGCTGCTACTTAGAGGATCACAAAAGAAGCAGCTGTTAGACTAGTTCTTAGTTTTGCAAGATAATTTCTGCCATTTAAGATGAAGTAATACATTATCAGTGTTGGGTCTGTGAAGTGATGGAGAATGATTCAGCTTGCTTCTAATAAGCAGCACTTACAGATATGCTATCCAGCTATTAACGTAGTAAAGAAATAGAACATTTCCGTATATGTTCTACCTTAGTGTGGTAGTATCCTTTTGTGATTTTTTTTTTTTAATTGTGTGTGTGGTTGGTTTTTTGTGAGGGTTTTTTTTCTTTGTTTTGTTTTTAGCCTGTTTTAGTATGACAGTCACTCCTCTAAATATGAAATAATTGAGCACATTTCCCTTCTAGGTTTACCTTACTGTCATCTGTATAACTTAAAAATCTTTAATGATCCTTGTTTTTCTGTTGTGCTTATACGGTGCCCAGCAGAATCTGTTCTGACCCCTGCTTGTACTGATTTCTAATCTGATTTACATATGCTAACCTGAAAGCTTTTTTCAGAGCTTGTTATAGAACCAAACTATATTTATCTGTATTCCTGCAATAAATAAACTGAATTGGCAGACAAGAAGGATAATGTCAAATCCTCCTGAAATTCAGTTTTTTTAACAGAACAAAGCATAATGAATTAGGTAGTTCCTTCTGTAATTTTCAGGTGTTTTTAAGGGAGCGCTTAGGAAGTTTTACTTGGTTTAACTTCGACATAAGTAATTCTCAGTTTGGAGCAATGGTTTAGAACTTGACTGAATGTCCTTTTTGTGAAGTAATTATCCCAATTTCCTTGCTAAATGTTATTTTATGCATTACATTTAATAGCCTCTTTTTCTTTGGTATGGTAGAATAGTGATAGCGTCTTCTATCATTTAGGGACAGAATGTATCCTCTGGTTCATATACAGCTTAGCTTTGAGGCATTCGAACAATGTTCAAGTGTTTTTTTTCTGCATGCCTTTGCAACAGTTATCTTAGAACAAACTACGTGTAAGGTTTTTAACTCTGTAGTATTTTTTGCTTCCCTGTCTTCTAGATACTAGGTGGCAAGTTATACTGTGTTCTTGTGTCTCTTTGGATGATGATGTGTACATTGCCTGTATGGGGATATTAGGGACTTCAAGTCACTTATAAGCAGTACTGGTTTTGCAGTACTCAAAAGTCATGTCCACCTAGGATACTTTTCTGATTATGTTCATAAATGCTTGGGAGGCACTGTGAGAATCTTTGAGCACATTAATGTGTAGGTAAGAAGTACCAAGTAATTTTTTTTTTTTGTGACTACTTCAGATGTGTTTTGTTTGCAGTGCCCTATATATCTTTTTAGTAGTGCAACATCCTTTCAAGATCCTGATTTCCTATGATGAACATCTCATGCTTCCTTGAGATTTAACTTTCCTGATAGGTTTTTGATGGAGATCTGGTAATTCAGTGGTCCAATTACAGATATTGTTCCTGTCTTAGTCTTGTACTAGAAATCATTCCCCTGACTCAAATATCCCCTTCAAGGAAACAGTCAGTTGATGAGCAAGCAGATATTCCAGTGCCCTAGCTGTTTAGTACTACTTTGGTTATGAAACAATGGGAAGGCTAAGATAATCACACTTAAGTGTGCATTTTAAAGTATAGACAAGCTATGAATCTTAACCTAGTAAATTGCCATTGAGAGATGAGTTTGCTTTTTTCACCGCTGTCCTGAGCAAAGCCCTGAAACAACAGAGTATCAGCATATATTGTGTATGTTCTAATAGTGTGTAGTGTACTAAATTAAGGTTTCTTAACACCTAGCTATAGTTCTTATTGTTTGTTAGTGTCCAGATTTCAAACCTGTCTAATTTTTTTGAAAATGTTTCCAAAGTTTCTTGGTACGTCTAGTCACAAACAAGGACATTATGGCATGGACTGTGCTTTCTGATAAATCTCTTTATGGATTTGCCTTGCCTTATGTGTTTTCTTCTGCAGTCTTTTATGATATAAAGCAGTGTTTATACTTCTGTTAACACACCGACATTCTGCTAATACTGTTAATACGCCAACATCTTTGTCGGTGACATGGACAGTGGGATTGAGTGCGCCCTCAGCAAGTTTGCCGATGACACCAAGCTATGTGGTTCGGTTGATACGCTGGAGGGAAGGAATGCCATCCAGAGGGACCTTGACACGCTTGTGAGGTGGGCTGATGC